>BQNB010110453.1:0-22553 GCA_026074375.1 Tanacetum coccineum | reverse complement strand
ATCCTTGCACTTTCGTAATGTTTGGGATGAAACATGCAATTTGGCCAAACTTTAGGGACGATTTATGCAATTTACTCTTTTCTTTTTCATATTTATACAAAACAACTAAATTTTCGTTAATAAAAAAAATTACAAATTAAATAAAAATACATTAAATCAACTAAAAATTGCAATTATTTTGATATTATGATTTACCATACGAACCCTTTTACCTTTTCAACGGCTAAAACTAAAACTAACACATTTTTAAAGGATTAAAACTAAAAAAAGAATATGATTCGTCTTCTATCTCTCAAGTCTCAACACACACCATAAACACACTAGCTTAAACATACACACGCCATAAACACACACATTAAATCAAAAAAATTGCAAACGTTCATCTCTTGGCTCAAGCCAAGGAATTGGCGTTGACTTTGGGGCAAGTGGGTCTGGGTATCGTGATGTGGGTTTGGGGTCGTGCCACATAAGATGGCATCGAGCAAATGTTACGATACCAGAGCCTTAAGGGACAAGTTATACATACCCCTAAGATGATTTTAATACTCTATTTTTTAAAATTTTGTTTTAATTATAAAATTACAGAATTGAAAGTGCGAAACGAAAAATATAACTTTAACAAGACAAAAAGAATTCAAACACAAAAAACACATACCATAAAACAATACAAATTGTTTTGTAGTACTGTTAGGCCGGTAAAAATAGGTCAAAAGTGAGTTCAAGATTGTAAATATATATTTATCACACAAGCTTTAAATAAAACCAAACTATAAATGAAATGAAGTGATACATTTTCTTTGTGATCTTTTTTACGTTTTTTTTAAAGCTCAACAGCTTTCAACTAGTTGATGTCATTTCAATCATTGTTGCATCATGGTATTGATTTTCAACATGAATAAGGTTGTACCAGAGGTAATGCCAGAAATTTTTCCTCCAAGAGGCACATTTCGATATTTGTTAGAAACTACATTATAAATTAGTTCTTAAGGAGTGCAAATTACGAAAAACCTTGGATATTTTAGAAAATTTACACTATAACTTTTTTTCGTTAAGGGGACACTTGCTCCCCGGGCTCCTCTCTCTCTCTCCGCCACTGGTTGTACCTCTACCCTAAATGGCTCAATCTACATGACCCACCTAAGCAGAATATGGCTACATACGAATAAGACCTTAACATATTTTTGTTCATATGGAAAATTCGAATGTTAGAAATTTGTTGACTTGGGAGTTTGCTGACTATATAATTGCAACTTGTAACACATTTAAAAGACTATTTTTGTATTGTAACTCACTCAAAACAAGGTTGCATCAACATAATATCTAATTATATACAATTCAATTTTAACACTTCGGTTAAGACAACTAATTATAGTTTATTACTAGGACTTTGAATTTTCTTTTTGGTGCTATGTACCAAGAGAGACCAGCTGTAATATTTTCATAGAAACCAATAATCTGATGTAAATAAAACTCTTTTGTCAACTCTAAAGATAAAAAAAAATACTTCATCCAACACTTGAATTATGAGCATACTTTCAAGACACGCTTGACACTTGGTCATACTTTATTCAAGGTGTTTAGCTTGGAAAAATATCTATTTAGGGCACGTTTGTTAGAGAAAATTTCAGAGATTAGAAATGAAGTAGAGAATAGAATTCAGAGAAATGGAATTGAATGAGAAATGTGTTGAATTCCATTGTTTGATAACACAAGAGAATTGAAATAAAAAATAATCACGAAAAAAATTTCTTCTTTCGAAAAACTACAAATAAAGAGCGATTCTAATACAATAATTTCACCATCATCTTTTTCGAGTCAGGTTACTCGGGTCGGGTTAAACCTATTCGGACCCGACCCCGATTAAGCCTATTCGGGTCGGGTTACCCGACTCAAAAAAAATTATTCGGGTAAACCGAGTAACCTGAATGCTAAATAGGGTCCGGTATAGGGTTAAAGAAGTTTTGCTAACTCGGGTTCGAGTCGAGTCGACCCGAATAAAGTTTTTTTTTTAAATTTTTTAATACAAATTTTCTATTTATAAGAGTAAAAAAAAAGCTTTTTTATTACATTTTACTCATATTCGGGTTGACCCGAACCCGAATGGACTTGACCCGACCTGAACCAACCCGAGTTGCCCCGAACCCGAATGGACCTGACCTGAGTTAACCCAAACCCGAGTAACCGAAATTCAAATAGGGTCGGGTGAGTATTTAATTTTTAGTCTTGACCCAAATATGACCCGACCGTGATTTCAAAAAATAGAAAAATAAAAGCAAAAAACAAAAAATAGAAAATAAAAGTCATTTCTCCAAATTCTCTACAAAAATTGTGGAAATAGAGGTGACAAAAAATACACTATCATTTCTCTCTATTTCTTAACCTATTTCTCATCAATTATCCACTTTTTATTTCTCTCTACCAAACACACTGGAGAAATAAAACTAAATTCATTTCTTTTCATTTCTCCCTGCCAAACACACCAAGCCGATATTTCATGTCCCTTCTTTACCCACTTAAGAGAGAGAGAGAGAGGTTGTGTTTGGCACACGACTGTTAGGGGTTTAAATGAGTTTGAGCTTTTAAAATAAGTCAGTTTATAAAATAAGTTTTATTTGTCACGTAAATTTATAAAAAGATTTATAAGTCATAAGTCTTCATAAGCTCAAGCCCATAAAGAGAAGCTTATAGTTAGTCAAATTATTTAACTACACTTTAAAATATAACGTATTATCACGTAAAAACTGTAAATATATCTGAATTTAATTTTGTGTAGTTTTATATGATTTTACATTAATAAGCTTCAGCTGTAACTAATTCTCCAAACAGCTTTATAAAGTTATAAACTTCAACATTCGGCTTATAATATAAGCCTCAGCCCCAACCCCAGCCCAAACACTACCTTCGACTCTAGCCCATTGCGTCAAAAATACTCAAAGTGTAAAACTTGTTTTGAACATAAAATTGTATATCCTTAACATTCTTTTGTTTGAAAATAAATTTCAAGGTCTCAAATATATCACGGGCTATACCGTTATACATTTTGATGACTCTTTAACGTTGAGATCTTGTCCTATTGCACACCGCATAGTCGACACTTATCTCAAAGGCCTAAAAAGTTACCAAAATTGATGCTTTCTTTTACTTTCGAAGCAACACTTCCTTAAACACATAACGTGGATTGTACGCAACACAATTTAAGTCGTAAACTTCCATTTGTTTAGCTTCTTCGTGATAGTCCCTTTAAGGATGTAAAACAACACAAACACAAACAAGATAAGTAACGGATTGGAAACAATTGAGAGCAAATAGTTTTTGTAGACAAAATTTGGTTGATGACTCACCTTTTGCACTTGATTAGCACATGTACGCTTACAATTGAGGAGTGTTTGGTTTTTTTTGTCACTACTTCCAATTTCCTTTTTTTGAACATGTTGTCATCCTTGGATTCTTTGCAATTAAGTAAAGATTTAATTTAATCATATTGCTGAATTAACTTTAACTAAAGTTAGCCAATCAAAAGCGTAAACATAAGTGTGGTCAGCATAAAATATCGGTTTGCACTTCTTGTGTATTGTAAAAGCATACTTTATTATTGTTAAAATATAATCTCTTTTGATAAATAATAGTTCAGGGACTAAGTATGTAATTTCTTGATTCTTAGTTTAAAGAAACTTTGGGCTTAAGTTTGAACTTCTTTAAAGATGGAGGGCTTATTGTATCAAGTGGGATTTCATCAAAGTCGATGGTCAAAGTTATAAAAGCTGGTCTTCCAGCTTATTGTTCATTACTTTTGAATCTCTCTCTCTCTCTCTAAATTCGTTCATCTCTCTCTAAAAGTTGTAAACCTTAATTCTGTTTAGATCATCTTGATCTTGTTATTGTTCTGTTGTAATAGAACTATTATCAATCTAGATAATAGATTCACAACTGAGTAGCAGTGGTGAATTGTTTGGTTTGATCCATTTGTCTGATTGAGATCAGTTTCTGTGTAATTGTTTATACTCAAATTGATATTTGAGTAGTTTTTATAATAAGATTCATAATTTCTTTATGGTATCAGAGCTAGGTTGCTTTGAAATTAGTTTTTAAAAAATTAGGGTTTCAAAAAATTTCGGGGTTTTTCAAATTAATCAATCAAGTTTTCTTTTAAAATTGTTTTCTGGTAAGATTTGTGATTTAATTGCACAGATCTCTTGTTAATTGCAAAAAACCCTAATTTTGAAAAATTAGGGTTTCGTAGATCTTGGTAATTCTTCTCTCGCTGGTTGATTGGTTAGTGATTAAGAGTGCTTAATCATTGGATTTTAGAAGTTTTGGGTTCAATTTGCTCTAATTTGAGGAATTAGGGTTTTGTGGATCTTGGTGATTGGGTGTGGTTTGTTGCTGATTAATCTGCTAGCCTTCTTGACTAAGTGAATCAAGAACATAGTCGATTTGGTATTCCTTTCCGCTGCATATCATTTAAAGCTCTGTAACACCTCTTTATCTCTCTCTTATTAGTGTTAATTGTCTGTCTTCCATTGATCTGCCACCTTGAGTGGTGTGAAAGCCTGGGAACTTCTTTCTTTATTTCTTATTGGTTTGTTTCTTTCTATTTGTTTCTTTGTTTGTCATCATGTCTGTTCATAATTCTGTGCATAGTTCTCCTATTAATTCTGATCATGATGATGATGTTCAGGATCCTGATCCTGTTACTATAATAAGTAAACTTGATATTAGTGATCCATTACACTTGCATCCTAATGATACTAATGCTCTAGCTGTTGTTTCAATAAAACTAAAAGGAACTGAAAATTATCAAGTATGGTCTTGTGCTATGTTTTTGGCTTTAGAAGGAAATAATAATGTTAGCCTCAAATTATATTATTAATCTCGGTCTTTATCTCATGTATGTTGTAATAGGCTAGAAAGGTAAACGGGCTCGTTTAAGTAATCTAATCAGTCACGTGTTATGGGCTAAAGCCCAAGTAATCCCGAGCTCGGCCCATAGAAAGCCCATAGGCATGTAAGCCTCATGGTGTAAGTATAAATACCCCTCTTCAAGTGTGGAGATGGTGTTGGTGCTCATTTGTATTGTTCACATTTGCAAGTTATCAACCATCTCTCTTTCTTCTTTCTACTTTCTCTCTCTACCATCTCTCTAAATTTTCTTATCATTCTTCTCATCTTTATTTTCTTGTTTCAATGGTGAAGTAAAAGTGATAATCTTTGTTCCTACAATTAGTATCACTCGCTACGGGTGGGTTTAGTGTTTCATTGTGGTAGTGCTTAAATAAGCTTAAAGGGGTTCGGTCTTTGTGCTTATGTGACAAAAAGCTCTTATCGTTTTATCATAAAACCGAAACTAAGCTTCATTTTAACAAATTGTATGTAGTTTATTTGGGCTTCATACCAGCTTTATTTGGGCTTTGTGATATTAGCTTGATGTTGTGTTACAAAATAAATATTCGTATTTGTGATAAACAGATTACGCCTTGTTTTTGCTTTTACCTATCTCATCAAAAGTCTAAACATCTTTCTTATATAATATAACTAGCTCTGTTCACGTGGCTTATTTGCTCAATATATAGCTTATTTGAATGACGTGAATGCTAGAACTAAGAAGCCTAAAGTAGTGCCTATTAGTACTAGAAAACCCAAAAGTCAAGCGAACAAATCTGTTGCAACACCCCCTAAGAAAACAGTTGCATCAGAATCTACTATTCAAAAATCCAAGAGTTACTATAGGATGCTGTATGAGAAAACTAGTAAGGCATGGAAATGGTGGATAGAACAACAATGCCCATCAGGATATAAATGGGTTCCTAAGACAAAAACAAAATGGGTGCCTAAAGTTAGGAATGAGAATGTGAAAAAGAAAGTTAGTTTTGCTATAGATAATGCATCTAGGATAACTAATGTCTTGAAACTCACAAATACTTTAGGATCCAATTTGTCAAGTATTCCATCGTCCTCTAATTCTCTTGCAGATTGTTCAACTCATCCTATTCATTGTTGACTCTGGATGCACAAAGCACATGACGGGCAATCTAACGCTGCTGTGCAATTTTGTTGAAAAATATCTGGGTACCGTTCGTTTTGGCAATGATCAATTTGCTCCAATTCTTGGTTATGGAGATTTGGTTCAAGGAAATATCACGATCAACAGGGTTTATTACGTCGAAGGCCTCAATCACAATCTCTTCTCGGTTGGTCAATTTTGTGATGCGGATTTGGAGGTTGCTTTCCGGAAATCTACGTGTTTCGTTAGAGATCTTCAGGGAAACGATTTACTTACCGGTAACCGTGGATCTTATCTCTATTTAATTTCCCTTCAAGAAACAACTTCATCAACTCCAATCTGTCTCATGGCTAAAGCATCACCAACTCAAGCATGGTTATGGCATCGATAACTTTCTCATCTTAACTTCGACTACATCAACTTGCTTTCACAGAAGGATGTCGTGATTGGTTTACCAAAACTAAAATATGTCAAGGATCAACTATGTTTCTCTTGTGAAGTGAGTAAAGCTAAAAAAAAGTTCATTCAAGACAAAGGATGTTCCAAGTTTAAAAGGACGGATAAATTTGCTTCATATGAACTTATGTGGTCCAATGCGGGTTGCTAGCATAAATGGGAAGAAATATATTCTGATAATTATAGACGACTACTCCAGATATACTTGGACTTTATTTCTAAGATCTAAGGATGAAATACCAGAAGTTCTAAAAGATTTTCTCACAATGATTCAACGAAATCTTCAAGCCTCGGTAATTTCTGTTCGAACTGACAGAGACACTGGGTTCTTAAACAAGACACTCCATGCATTCTTCAGAGAAGAAGGAATTCACCATCAAACTTCCACCCCTCGAACACTTGAACAGAACGACGTTGTTGAAAGACGAAACCGTACTCTGGTTGAGGCTACTCGAATGATGCTTTTAGCTTCTAAACTTCCTTTGTTCTTTTGGGCTGAAGCAATTGCAAGCGCATGCTATACTCAAAAAAGATCTATCATCATCCCGACACATGAAAAAACGGCATATCACATCATCAATGACAGGAAACCTTCAATTAGACATCTTTACATCTTTGGTTGCACTTGTTACTTAACCAAAGATGGTGAAAATCTAGATAAGATGAAAGAAAAAGGGGATCCGTGCATTCTGGTGGGATACTCCACTCAGTCTAAGGGATATCGTGTTTACAACAAGAGAACCCGATTGATAGTTGAATCCATACGTCTTAGATTTGATGAGATCAGAGAGATGACAAAGACATCTGTTGCTAATGACACTTCAGGCCTCGTTCCTCAATGACAAAAGATGTCAGATTATGACAACTCTGGCCCCGTCCCCCAACTACAAAATGTTTCTCCTACAACAGATACAACAGTTCCGTCACAACAAGAGTTGGATCTTCTTTTCGGTCCTTTGTACGATGAATTTTTTAATGCAGGTACTTCAAGTGTCAACAATTCTTCTTCTCTCACCAACAATTCTAAACAACAAGACACACCACCTACAATGAATATTCAATCTTCAACAGAACCAACATATCCTACAAATGTTAATGTTGAGGAAAACAACAATAATCAAGTAGAAGATACACAGTTCCATCAAGATGAATTTATCAATCCTTTTTGTACACCGGTACGAGAAATTGTTGAGTCTTCCTCACGCAACATTGATAATTCAAATATGCATACCTTCTATCAACCACACGATTCCGAATACCGATGGATAAAAGATCACCCGCTAGAACAAGTTTGTAGAAATCCATCCAAGCCAGTGCAAACAAGACGACAACTTGTAATAGATCCTGAAATGTGTATGTTCGCGCTCACCGTGAGTACTGCTAAACCAAAAACCATTAAGGAAGCAATGGCTGATTCTGCATAGATAGAGGCAATGCAGGAAGAGTTTCATCAGTTTGACAGACTACAAGTCTGGGAACTCGTTGACAACCCCTTTGGCAAGAACGTAAACAAGCTAAAGTGGTTATAGAAGAACAAAAAGGATGAAGATCAAACTGTAATTCGCAATAAGGCACGACTTATAGCTAAGGGTTATGCTCAGGAAGAGGGTATTGATTTCGAGGAATCATTCGCTCCAGTTGCTCGCTTGGAAGCTGTTCGGATTTTTGTCGCCTATGTTGCACACAAGTCTTTACCAATCTACCAGATGGACGTTAAAACGGCATTTCTTAATGGTCTACTAAAGGAGGAGGTTTATGTTGCACAACCAGATGGGTTCGTTGATCCTGATCATCCAGACAAAGTTTACCATCTAAGGAAAGCTCTATATGGACTGAAACAAGCTCCAAGAGCATCGTATAATGAACTCTCAAATTTCCTGATGTCCAAAGGCTTTACTAAAGGTACCATTGACCCTACTCTATTCACAATAAGATACGGGGAGGACATTCTACTTGTGCAAATTTACGTCGATGACATTATTTTTGGGTCTACAAACCCTAAATTTTCTAAACGATTTGAAAAATTAATGCACAGTAGATTTGAGATGCCCTTAATGGGGGAAATGAAATTCTTTTTAGGAATTCAGATCTACCAATCCCCAAGAGGTATCTTTATCAATCAGGCCAAGTACTCTTTAGAAATACTAAAAAACATAGTATTGAAAAATGTGATACCGTTGGTACACCAATGGCTACCAAACCTAAATTAGATGCAGACTTGAGTGGAAAACTCGTAGACCAAACTGACTACCGTAGTAAAATCGGGTCACTCATGTATCTGACATCTAGTAGACCAGACATAGTGCAAGCAGTATGTTATTGTGCAAGATATCAAGCAAGACCGACTGAAAAACACCTCAAAGAGGTTAAAAGGATCTTTTGATACTTAAGGGGTACCATTAACATGGGACTCTGGTATCCGAAGGATTCTGGCTTTGAACTAACAGCTTTTTTAGATGCCGACCATGCCGGATGTATTGATACTCGCAAAAGCACTTCTGGAGGAATACAATTCCTAGGTGATAAGTTAGTCAGCTGGATGTCAAAGAAGCAGGACTGTACTGCAATGTCATCAGCAGAGGCTGAGTACGTGGCGTTATCTGCAAGTTGTGCTCAAGTAATGTGGATGAGGACACAGCTTAAGGATTATGGCTTCAACTACAACAAAATACCGTTGTATTGCGACTCTCAGTCAGCCATAGCAATCTCATGCAACCCCGTGCAGCACTCCCATACCAAGCACATCCATACTCGATATCACTTTATCAAGGAATAGGTTAAAAATGGTATAATTAAATTATACTTTGTCAGAACCGAATACCAATTAGCTGATATGTTTACTAAAGCCTTACCCGAAGATAGGTTTCAGTATCTTGTCAGACGAATTGGTATGAGATGTTTGACTCCAACAGAACTAGAGGTTCTGGCAATTGAATCTGCTTGATATATTCTTCAAACATCGACTTGTAAATATTTTTCAAAAAATCAAAATATAAAACATATAAAAACAAATACAAAAATATAAAATTTCAAAAAGAAAATACAAAATCAAAAAATCAGAAAATGTTTCACAAAAAGAATCTTCTCGACATGTCTTTTGGAATCGATAATATTTACGTGCCTAGAAATGTCGATTAACATGTGTAAATGAAGTTCGAACAGGAGTTTCAAATGTTTTCAAAACATGTCATTTCTAATTTTTCTTCATGACTTGTAATCACTCACAAATTGCAACTCGGACCCGAACGACAAAGGAGAGTGTACGTTTCAGTGCACTTATCCTTAAAGTTAGAAGAGGAGTCTTCTAACATTTGGTTTTTTCAAAAAGTTGAACATAAATTTTTAAGAATTTCTCACTAACGATTCATAATCTTTCAAAATTGTGTGTTCAACACTCCATCTCTCATATAGTGTTACAAGACAATTCTTCTACATTTTGTGTTATTTTCAAAATGAGTTAATGTTTGAGGGGGGTTTTTTTGAAAAACAAAGTTTTAATGATTTTGGATACATCATAACATGACAATTTTTATGTATTCAAAACATTATAAAAAGTCTTAATAACAACTCAGTAATAATAATGACTACTCAATAGATTGTATGTTATAAGATGATTTCGTGGTTGAGCACAATTTTTCAAGAAATCTTCAATGATAATTCATAATCTTTCAAAATTGTGTGCTCAAAAATGCTAACCCTCAACTTTATATTCATTTTACAACTTGGTATCATTTTTTTTGGTGTCAAACATATGTAAAATTGAGAAGGAGCAAGTTAAAGTTCCATATAATTCATGCTAAGTATAAAAGTTTTCTCCACATAATTTTCATGACAAATTTTAATCACATGGTATTTCAAAAACTAAGTGAATTAGTATTTAAAATAAGGGGAGAAATGTAATTAAAATGTGATCTTGAAAATAATAAGTGATCTAATCGACTCAAAGTGCTTGATACTCTTCGAAAAAGGTTTTATGGTTACGATCTCATACCCAACAACATCTTAATTCACGACGATTCTGAAGTCATAAGGTGGTTAGGTTAGGTATTAGTCCTATGATCCAACCAGAACCGGAGGGATCTACCCAAGGACACTCCATAGTTAGAAATAGCAGTCCTTAGGTATGATTGGAGATGAATGAGTATAAGGGAATAATGCCAACTAAGATTGAGCTAACACTGGAACAATCACAACAAGGTGTTAGTAATGACGTCTTGGTAAGCATTGAAGGGGTTGAAGAATGAAAAAGAAATGTATGGATAAAGGGTGAAACAAAGCAACCCTCCACAAAACTTAGGCAGAAACTGGGTCAATACATAATCTATCAGTTTTCACAAAGATGAATTAATATATTAAAGAATGACATCATGGACCCAATGATGCAATGCACAACCCTTCCCAACCATTCAAGTCTCTCTCAATAGAAATTTGTCTCATTTGTCACAGAGATACACACGACTTCTATTGACTTTCTCACTCCGAGTTAGTTGATATTAAACAGGTGGCAGTCTGCTCCAGCCTCCGAGTAATAAAACCAAAACACACTAATCGAGTCTAGAGCTAAGAGATAATAAATAAATCTCATTAGGACACATTCCATTACAAACACTTATTGAACATCATCAAGTTCACAAGCTGTTAACAAGAGTCCTAGGCATTATCCTTGTGATTTTGCCAGAACATCCGAGTGATACTTAAGTATTCATCGTGAAGATGGAAATCATGCTTGAGCCAACATCAAACAAGCTCTTGGTAGGTGACTTGCGTGATTCTATATGAATCAAACTTGTGTCAACTAGAAAGAAATGATGGTGCAATTCTATGTGAATCAAACTTGTTCTAGTAAATGAATTGACGACTCAATCAGAAAGATAGTAACTATCTGCTTTGAGACGTTCCTGTATTAAGAACAAGCAAGTACGGTGAATCTAATGCATACGCGTTAGAGGATCTAACACTTTGAGCTGAAAACCCTGTCAAGAAGGTTCTTCTAAATTGAACCTACCTGATCACATGTACAGTATTTATACTGTAAAACGGTCCTCACGAAACCAGAGGTTAATGCAACCAAATCTCGACGAATGACAAAGCCATATTCGTCAATATCTGTTGTGTATCACTAACATTTAAATGTAGGTACAAACGACGATGTTGCAGCCTCATTCCAGCAGAGTCGGATTCATTACCACATGCTCATGCTCAAACTACAAAGACATACTACAAGCATTAAGATTCAAGAATTAAAGACAAAGACTTCCGCTAACTCTGATATTAATGATAACTCCTCAGAAACCAAGCTTCAGGGGAAATCATTAGAGAGCTTTCAAGAAGATTCAAAGTATGAGCATGTTGGTCAAGACACAAGATCGCAAGGTGGCAAAGACGATCAAGACAAACAAGGAAAAGATTTATAGATCTCGAAATCAAAGACAATGACAAAGGCTCAAGATCAAAGATCACACAACATGAAGGAACAAGCCTACAACATGATAAAGACCAAAGACTCAAGAACTCAATGACAAAGCAATCTCAACAAGTCCAAGGAAGTAAGATTCAAGATCTCACCTCAATAATTCGAAGACCACACATTAGGGGAGATTGTTAGCCTCAAATATGTCTG
The DNA here is from genome assembly GCA_026074375.1 of Tanacetum coccineum. NCBI lineage: Eukaryota > Viridiplantae > Streptophyta > Magnoliopsida > Asterales > Asteraceae > Tanacetum > Tanacetum coccineum. Next base: position 10,476 of record BQNB010110453.1, on the reverse strand, counting down.
TGAACATGGAAGCTTAGAATCTGCAAGAAGCCTCTCTTCGAGGAAGATTGTTGGCCTCAAGATAACGAGTCTAACATGAAAGCTTAGAATCTCTCAGAAACTAAGCTTAGGGGGAGATTGTTAGCCTCAAATTATATTATTAATCTCGGTCTTTATCTCATGTATGTTGTAATAGGCTAGAAGGGTAAACGGGCTCGTTTAAGTAATCTAATCAGTCACGTGTTATGGGCTAAAGCCAAAGTAATCCCAAGTAATCTTGAGCCCGACCCATAGAAAGCCCATAGGCATGTAAGCCTCAATGTGTAAGTATAAATACCCCTCTCCAAATTTGGAGAGTGTGTTGGTGCTCATTTGTATTTTTCACATTTTCAAGTTATCAACCATCTCTCTTTCTTCTCTTTACTTTCTCTTTCTAACCTCTCTCTAAATTTTCTTATCATTATTCTCATCTTTATTTTCTTGTTTCAATGGTGAAGTGAAAGTAATAATCTTGGTTCCTACAAATAAGATTGGTTTTATTGATGGTTCTTGTAAAAGATCTAATACAGATTAGGTTCTTGGTAAACAGTGGGATAGGGCGAATGCAATTGTTTTGGGATGAATTTTAAATTCTATATATGAGGAACTTTTTTTAGGTCAAATTTTTTCAAAAAGGGCTAAACATATTTGGGAGGAATTAAAAGAAACATATGACAAGGTTGATGGATCAATAATGTTTGGTCTTTATAATCAAATTAATACTCTTAAGAAGAATAGTTCTTCTATTGCTGATTATTATCATAAGTTGAATGCTTTATGAAATCAGTATGATGCTATGATTGAATTGCCTAAGTGTGTTTGCAATGCTTCTGAAGGTTTTAAGAAACATAATCAGTTGTTGAAGTTAATGCAATTTCTTATGGGCTTAGATGATTCTTATATGCAAATTAGAAGTTCTATATTATCTAGAGAGGTTTTGCCTGATGTGAGAAGTGCTTGTGCTACCATTTCTAGTAAGGAGTCTCACAGGGTTGCTGTTGGTAGTATAGCTGGTTCCTCTCAAAGGAATCAGGCTTCTGCTTTTGTTTTTAATACGCCTAATAGTCAAAAAATTTAGAGAAGTAATCAGAATTTCAGTGCTGGACCTTCAAGACCCAATAATTTGAATAATAATAGGCTAAGTGAGGGTTTTGGTTTGAATAATAATAGGCAAGGTGGGGGTTCTGGTCTAGTGTGTGAGAACTGTAGTTTTAATGGTCATACTATGGATAGATGTTTTAAAATCATTGGATATCCTGTTGATTTTGAAAAGAAAAAATCTGGTCAAAATTTTAAGAAACAAAATGTTTCTAATAATAATACTGTTGGGAAAAGTTTATCTTCTGGGTTTACAGATGAACAAATGGCCACTCTCATCTCTCTCATCAAAGACAATAAAGTTGGAAAAAATGTTCAGGCCAATATGGCAGGTACTTATTTTAATAACAGTTCTATTTTTCATAAAAAATTTAACAAAATTTTTTGTTTTAACATAAATTTTAAACCAAAACTTGTTAGTAATGGTAAAATTGTTGATTCAGGGGCAAATCAACATATGACTTACACTGACAAGGAATTAGATAATGTTCTTAATATTTCTCATCTTAGAATTAAAGTGGGTCACACTAATAGGACAAAGGCTTATATTTCTAAGATTGGAAATCTCAGGTTATCTAATGGCTTAACTTTGTATGATGTGATGGTTATACCTGAGTATTGTGTTACTTTGATTTCAATTCATAAATTGGCTAAAGAGAATAAAATTATTGTTGCCTTTGATGGGAATAGATGTTATTTCTTGAATCAAGATTTAAGTCTGAAAAATGTTTTGGGGATTGGTGATCAATGTGAAGGATTATACTACTATAATAACCAAGGTATTAAAAGCAATAATAGAAATCTTAGATTCCAATGTTTGCTGTCTCAGCATGATTGGCACTACAGACTTGGTCACCCTACAGAGCCTGTTTTGAATGTTTTAAAAGAATCTTTACAGATTAATAAAAAAGATAATATTGGTTATTGTGAAGTTTGTCAAAGGTCTAAACAAACTTGAGAACCTTTTCCTTTAAGTGATTATACTTCTAAGAGTTTGGGTGATCTTGTTCATCTAGACTTGTGGGGGCCCTACAGGGTTACTAGTTATGAGGGGTTCAGGTATTTTTTGACTGTTGTGGATGATTACACAAGAGCAGTTTGGGTATTGATGAGGTGTCATTTTATACACTATTCGGGGTAATTTAACCCTCTAAATCATGCAAATATGCCTACATTATGCGCTTAATCGTTTGTTTTTAGGTTTTTAGAACTTGGATGGCTTTTGGAGGAAATACACGTGACTTGGGCTCATTTGGAGAAGAAACGGACAAGATTACGGACTTACACCAAATCTCATGATGACTTATGCATACAGTGGCTGGAGACGGCGTCGCAGGCATAAAGCGACGCCGTCGTGATCAATCTAGTGACGGCGTCAGGAATATGGCGACGGCGTCAGGACGTGGCCGACTTAAAGAGGATCTAGAATCGTCTACGTGGCGACGACGTCAGGATTGCAAAGCGACGTCGTCGCGTTGACAACTCTATAAATATAAATCCATTTTTAGGGTTTTAGTGTGTAACTTTGGTATAATTTTGTATAACCCTATGGAGACGAACCCTAGTCGTTTTAGGAGCTTTATAGGTCGTTTTTAGGGCCTCAAAACCCTATTGACTACCTTGAATCCATGTTTTAATCAAGTAATGATATTTATCTTTAATCATTCAATATGTCTATGTGTTGTTTGATTAATTTATCTTCTTGCTTGCGAGGCTAAACCCTCCTTTGAATTTATCTATGATTGCATGAAACATAGGTTGTAGATCCTTTTGATGTTGCTTCTTGTTGATGAATGTGCCCGTTAGGCTTTAGAAAACCAGCTTTTGTCTGTATCGCTGTTGATTTGTCTAGGGAAATACGAGTAATGTAGAAAGGATACCATCGGTAACAGTCTTCATACTACCTTACCCATTATATGGTTGATCCCTCATAGGTTATTTCACATGCATTTAATATACTGTTAGAGGCCTTTAAATAGTCTTCATACTACCTTACTTGTCACACCCCGCCTAGACGGAAACACGAGGTGTAACATCATGGATATCATCACAACACAATGGTGTCAACAATAGAGAGAACTAAATGAAATAGATAAACAAATGAGACACGATGTGTCATGACAATATCTAACACAAGATAAAGGAGTCTTGTATTAAGATAACAAAGTCATACCACAAGGAAACATAATCTAAAAGACTAAACAAGATCAACAAACATCCATCATCAAACAATTCAAATGAAATAAATAAAATCTCTAGGAGAATGACTCCGCATGCAAGCCTACGGTCTCACTACCCACTCATCCTAACCTCAACATCCTCAAGATGATTACCTGAAAAATGATGCTTAAAAACGTCAACATAAAGTTGGTGAGAGTCATATGTTTAAGACACGAAAATTAAATCCAATTGTAAATTATTGTGATAATAAAGAAAACATTGCAGGACAATAAATGAACTACCATACAGGCTAACATTCAAATCCAATCAATCATACAAATAATCGGCAAACGACTACAAGACGTCTCATATCGTACCAAGGTCCCTGTGGTTACCCCCTTAGCCCAGGACATGGATACTCTCAAAGTAACCATCCTGCCATCTAGGCCACAATATCATCCACTAAACATGTCATGGATACCCGCAGGTGATCCCCCTGACTTAGTTCACAATTCTTAATATCACATCACAAAACATGTAGCTTACAACATACAATAGTCACGTATAGTCCATGCATCTTTGACAACACATTATCACAGTAATCAAAACATTTCCAAACACTTTGCATCATTTCCACCCCAATAAATCATAAGAAAAGAGGGGCTATGAAACTCACCTGAATGATCAAACGCAGCTTCCAAATCTCTAGGAAATAACGCGCTTGCATTTCTTTCAATTTTCCCTTCGCGATCAAGCTAGCAACTAGCTTGAATGTCTTCCAGCAGGAACCATCTACCACATGGGAGGATCTTACTACTCGTTTCCTTGCTTAATTCTTTCCACCGGGAAGGACCGCAAAACTCCGCAATGATATCCTGATGTTCCAACAACATCATGGAGAATCTCTATCTGAAGCATGGACTCGTTTCAAGGACTTACTACAAAAAGTCCCTCATCATGGCATCGATCGTTGGCTTTAGATCTAAATTTTTTACGGATATGAATTACCGAATGAATCTTAGGAAATCATTGAGAAACCTCACCCTCTACGACCATGAGGGCTGGAATGACACAAAAGAATTCGTCAAACCGGTCAAGGCTATTTCTACACCTCAACCCACCTCAAAAATGCCTGACCGAAGACTGCTTAAGCTCGATGATTAGATTAAGTTCTTACTAAATGGATCACAACCGACGCCCGGAAACGAGCCTCACACAAGTCCCCCAAAAAGATTGTATACCAAAGCAGTCTACTCAAAAACTCGCCCGTGAAACTATAATGAACCACCCAAGCAAAGCCCTTTCACTTTTCGCGAACGTACCGACCCAATATCTCAGCATCATGCATTAGGAACTACTTTTGAAGCTAGAGTACGAGACTACATGGCAGCCTACACTGAAAGGATGAAAAGATTTGAGAATGCCATTTTCAAACAGCGAGAGGAGATAAATGATAGGATGGCAGAAATGTTCAGGCTTCTTAAGGAACTCACAACTAGCAGGGCTCCTAAAAAAGTGTTAATCAAAGAAGAGGTCAATTCCCCCGTCATCGTCACCAGAAACGTAAACTCTATCTCTCTCACTAGAGGGGAGGAAGAGAGGGAAGATGATAATGACATAGTAACTGGTGACGACATAAAAAAGGCTACAGAAACAGAGATGGAGGTGGCAGTAAAGGAAGCCGAAACTAAGAATAGAGATGAAAATAAAACCAAAAACAAGCCAATCAAGAAAGCTGAGAAAGAAGAAGCAGTTAAAGCACCCAGCTCTCAGCTTGTAGAGTATTACCTGAAGCATAGGATCAATGAGAAACTAATAGAAGGGCTTGTTTATAATCATAGGTTCAACAACTCCTTATCAGGAACACGAGTCAAAAAAATAAAAAGGAAGACATACAGTTTATCACCTAGGGGGCCTGTTTATGAAGCAATCCTTAGAAAAAAGATAACATGGAAATAGGACATCAGAGGAAACTTCGAAATACCTTGTAACATAGGAGGCCTGAAACACATGAATTCCTTAGTTGACCAAGGATCCGAGGTACATGGCATGCCCTTCTCTACCTACATAAAATTAACCGATGAAAGGCCTGCTGAGACCGACATTAGACTCTCATTAGCTAGCCATTCGTATATCTACCCTTTAGGAATAGCAGAGGACGTATTAGTTAAGGTTTATGAGCATGTGTACCCCGTGGACTTCATAATCTTAGACATTAAAGAAAACGAGAAGAGTCCTTTCATCTTAGGAACACCATTCTCGACAACGGCTAAGTGTTGATCCCGTTTATAATAGATCGTTTGTTAGCTTGTTGAAGGATTTAGTCACCTTAGATAAATCCAAGACAACTAAGGTTGAAACCTTGACGATTATGTATATATATATACTATGCGGAATCTAGTATATATACTCAAGAAGAACAATAAGATTAACACGGAAGATCCTCTTAACTTCAATATATTGCACAAATAACAAAACAACTATATGTTTTGCCTAACAACTATTGTGTTTTTCTATCTAATAATTCATATCTCTAACTATGCCATAAGGGTTCCTTTTATACACAAAGGAAAACCCTAATGGGCTTACAAAACGCGTTATGAGATAATGCATATCTATTCCTAATTTATCTCATGCATATCTCATAAGCAGTACTAATACAATACACTGGAGTACTTTATATTAACTAACAGTACTAACTATTACCGACAGTACTAACATTGTATTGACAATACTAACTATAAAGCTAGAAGTACTAAAGACTCAGACTTATTTCTTCAATTTTCATTAACAGCATTAAGTCTTCACTAGCAGTATTAATCTTGAGCCAGCAGTATTAACTTATAAAAGCTTTAGAATCCCAATAATTCTCCCCTAAACTTGTGATTTACTCTCAAATCCTAAGTTTCTTCTGGATTAGATCTTCTTCTATGACTGAGGATTCTTTCAAACACCTTACTGCTTCTCTTCAATCTGTGATCTTGTAAACTTGATTAGCTCAAATGCCATGGTGCTTTCTTCTTCAGCTTGCAGCTTCAAGTTTATCATCTTCTCTAGTATTTCCTTTTTGAGTGGGTACTTTTTCTCAACAAGCATGTTGATCTCCATAGGAGTATCAGTCAAAAACACTGAATGAACTCCTGAGTTTTCATATAATTTCCATCTTAGTACCTTTCAACTCTCTTGGTTCTTCCATATCTCATCTTGCTCATCTGGATCAAACATCATCCTTAAATCTCCCCAAAGTATTAATTCCTTTTCTTCTAGAGAATGATCTTCAAATCTTTCTTGAACCAATTTGTATAAAACCTTCAGGTCATCTCTGTCAAGTCTTCTGAACAATGACTCTGTACCTCCATGAAAGCTTACAGTTCCATCTGCTCTTGTTAACTTGTATACTTCCATATCTGTTATTTCCATTCGACCAAGTAGCTGATACTCCCAATTAACTATAGGGTATCTAACAGAGAGAAATTCTGGAGTCACAGATTCTTCTTCATCATTAAGAACTGATAACCACATTCTTAAATCTTCTTTTTCTTGTTCAAAATCATCAGATTCTTTTTCTTTCTTCTGTCTCTTTGAGCTGTCTTCAACTTGTTTGTCACTTGCTCTTCTTCTTGCAAGTGTTTTTCTTCTTGTTCCAACAGCTTTCTTTTCACTCATTACTGGGTCAGGTTTTACATCTTCTTTTTTAACCTTCTCTTCTTCTACTGTCTTTGAAGTTTCTCTTTTACTTGGTTTAGAAGACCCTTTTTCAACTTCAGACCCTATAGGAATAAAAGTATTGACATGATCCCATACCCTTTCAAAAAATTAGTTGATGTCATTATTAAGGCTTTTCTCTTGAAGTAGCTTTCTGGTAACCTCCTTGGTCTTCAAGTATGTTATCATATTCCTTTTTGCTTGAGCTATTGACACAAGTTTATTCTTCAAAGCATGATATATTGGTAGTCAATTCCTTTAGATTGAGTAGCTTCTGTAGGGACTTGTTGTCTTTCATCCAGTTGTTTTTGCAATTCCCAAGCTGCTTCTAGGATTTAAGTCGTTCCTTTTCTTTTTCTTGCAATAGCTCTTGCTTCCTGTTCTGCATTAATTGGCTCTTTTTCTGCTTCCATTTCCAGCTAACTCCTCATCCATACTCAACTGCACTTGAGTTCTTTTCTTAACCTTCTTTGGAGTTAGCAGGTTCTACCATTATAGCCTTTCCTTTATCTTTGGCTTTCCTTCTTGTATACACATGAGCTTCAGTATAGCTTCTGTAGTACTAACCTTTGTAACTTTTAGAGGACTAGCAGTACTAATCTCCATCTCACCTTTCTTACCACTTCCATATTCTTCAATAATTTTAGTGGGAGTCTTTTCTTGTATAATTACTTTAGTTTCATCACTGGGCTTCTCATGAACTTCCTCTTCATGTGGAATCCAAGAAATACCTTCATCTTGTACCAGAGAAATTGTTGGATCTTCATTAATTTGAGAAATCTTCCTCCTCTGTTTGGAAGAATCCTCTACAATCTCTTCATCATCAGAAAGAACAATCTTTGCCTTTTCTCTAGCCTTGCCAGACTTCAGCTTGTACTCCAGTTTCTTTACTCTAAGTACTAACTTGGTGAGAGCAGTACTATAAGTCTTCTTTGTCTGCTGCAAGTCCTTCTCCAATCCATCAATCTTGTCATTCAATTTGTTAACCAAAACCGTCAAATCATGTTGTTGCATGCTACCCTCAGCACTTCCATGTGAGTGAACAGCATGGAGAGGTGAATCATGGGGCATAGAAGCAGTCTCCTCTGCCTCATGGGTGGGTTGAATTGGTTCTGGTGAAGGGGATGGTTGAGTGGGTTGTGGAGATAATGATGGTGAAGATGTGATCCTTGAGGTGCTTGCTGTTGCGTGTTGCTCTTCATCATGTGCTTGTACCAACATACTCTCAAACAATGATGTTACTACCCCTGAATACCCCTTAGAGGCTCTCCTCATATTACTAAACAGTTTACTTGTCAGAGTAGGAGCGAGATAGGTTCTAGTTTGAGGCAAGAGTAACTTTTGTTGTTTGTTAAGAAGAAGTTGAATAAACCTAGGATACAATAAGAATTTGTGTGGGCTATCTAAGTTCTTAACCATAGCTTCAAAGATGAATTTGGAAAAGTTAAACCTCCTGCTTGTAGCTAGACAGATGATTGTTGTAGCAATGTTGCTACTGAATTGATCCCATGCTATCTTCTTGGAGCTCAGACAATGTAGAATTGTGTAGATAAAGAACTTCCACTAGGGTGAAAAATGTCCTTTAAAGAATGTAAGGCTTTCAGAATTAGTCTCATACCCCATATGAGCTAATTGCTTAAATATTTCTTCATTGGAGAGTGAAGAAATGCCTTTTGCATCTTCTAACTTCAAATGTCTTCTCAAAGAAGCCTCATTTATGAGCTTTTCATGTCCATCAATAGTTGTAGAAATAGCTTGAAGTCTTTCCTCAGTATTGCTCAAAACAGCAGTTTCCCAAAATTGTTCAATAAGGGACACAAAAATAATAGGATTTTCAGTAAGGGCATAGTAGATATGGCTTGAAGTAAGAAAATATATGATTTCATCAAAACCCTCACTGCTTTCAGATTTAACTAAATATGCGACCATATTATGCTTGTCGCAAAATTCCAACTGTGCCATTTGATGAATGAGAAGATGAGTAAAGATGTGGAATTAGTTCGTGTGATAAAGTGTAATATGTGAGAAATCACATATCATTTTTTATACCAAAAATGGCCCTAAAATGAACAAATTGTGCAAATTATGCTTGTATATTGCTTGTTTTGTCAATTGTGATGTGTAGGTACGGATATTGCAAAAATCACAAGAAAACGGTCAAAACCGGGCAAAAACGAACATGAGACGGATAGAGTGCACAAGAACCGGGAGTTTCTAGCAAAGGTCAACAAAGTCAACCTTGGTCAACCCACAAAACGACAAAACCCTCAAAATCCCAAATGAGCCCTTAATGATAAAACATTTGCACCATAAGTCCTTAAATACATAACACCGTTAGTCCTTTTAGTGTAAAAGACTAACGGTTGTTAACTCTTAAAATCTATAAACCTTTTAACCTTACCCAAGCCCAAAACAAACACCGACCCAATTTCTTTTTAATATAAACCCGTGCCAAAGTCAAATAAGTCAAACAAAAACGTTATAAGTAAAAAAGGGCGCGAAGGTGAAGTTACTGTTCACCTTCGTCCCAAACAATTACCCTGCATAAATCAAACGGGTAAATCCCTTTCTTTTCATTAATCCTAGTTGGCAAAGAAGATTCCAAGTACCAAGCTAAGAGTCAGCATCAAAAACGTCATCCAAAGCTTATGATTGGCTAGCTCTCACAAGAGAATGACACGCGGGCTACAAAGAAACACACAAGAAATGGAAAAATTGCACTAAAACACGGCCAAAAGAAGCACAAGAGCTCCAAAGATGTGGGATTGCCAGCTTGGCAATCCGTGTGCAACATTCCAATCTAACGGTCTCAAAAAAAGATCCAATGATTAGATGATAATGAAAGGTCAAGATCAAGACTAAGAGGAGCGTGTATTCAAGACCTAGAAGCTTCCTTCTCCTGCTATAAATAAGAAGCCACCTTCACTCACAGGAGTATCTAGTCTAGCTTAGTGTAGAATTTAATTTAGCTTTTCAAATGTAATTTTCTCTTTAAAGTCATTTAGCTTATTGTGTTTTCAAAATCAATGTAATTCTCTTTTCAATAGCTTGTAATCCGTTTGTTAAATCAATAAGAACTTAATTTTCATAGTGTTTAATTGTCATTTCATGTTTTCATTTATAAACAATATTGTTAAATAAGCTCTCTAATGTTCAAATAAGCTCATTAAGCTGTCATTTATACTATTAAGCTAGCTCTTCACTTAGTTAAACTTTTAAAAGCTTAACTAAGCTTAATAAGACTCAAATTCACTTCTAAAATTACCTCAGCTTAAACTTAGAAGGGAAACCAGACATGGATGGGTTTCCAGGACCTCACTAGCTTATCTAAGATAAGCTAGAGCTTGTTGATTAGCTCATAAGAGCATTTGATAAGCCTTGTTTAGAGCAAAGGCTGTTGTAAGTCTTCATTTTTTTGTGCTCAAGTAGATTTTAGGACAATTTAGTTATATTAGGGCTTATTTTGTAATAAGAATCTTATTTGCTTATCTGTTT
>BQNB010110452.1:10778-22553 GCA_026074375.1 Tanacetum coccineum | reverse complement strand
AACTCTTGAACGCTTTTAAGTTCTTCAACATAACAGATAACTTCAACATCGACAACATCCTTACTAATTAATATGTGAAAGCGATTATCCTGCAACATAACAAAGCATGGATAAATAGTTAATCATTGTAACAAAATAATATAAACGACGATTTACATACCTTCAGAAAAGCATGGAACCATAAGCAGATTTCATATGATGTTTAGGTAGAACACATTCAGACTTAAATGCTACCGGATTATACAATCTGAAAAGCTCCAAGTAGTATCGTGGTAGATCCACATAACCAAAATCGTAAACCATTTCTGAAAAACCTTATCGTGATATAATATGATTAATATCCTAAAATCCGTTTCTGAAAAATCATATCATAACATTTGAAATTGAAAAAAGTTAAATTTATATACTAACACTAAAACCTGTACTACAATAATAATATACATATCATAAGATTAAAAATATAAAGAAGCACAAAAATTTCAAAGCAATAAACCTAACCTGTTACCGCAAACGATTAGATGCACATAGGATGGTAACGAAATCACCATTATATTGTGAATATTATGGTTCTGATCAATTAAAAAACAAAAACACAAACCAAACAAATGTTTCAGGGTTTGATTATGAAAACGAATTCTTCAATCATAATACTAATTCGTGACTTGATTTAGGGTTGATGGTGACAAGATTACTTAATGAAAAAATGATCAAATGAGGCGTAAGAATTGGATTAAAGATGAATGATTATCATTATGGCTTCAAGAACTGAATTAAAGTTATGGATCCAAATATCTAGGGTTAGTAGTTAGATATCTGTTTCACAAAATCAAATCAAAACCATGTAATTGGTTCATAACATAAACAAATAATCCATCAGCCAAATAATCATATTAACTCAACACATAACCTATGGCCATTAAAATAACATATTAAGTTATAAAACATCAAATTAATTTAACCGAAATCACATACCTGGAAAATTGATGTTCATGAACATAACTGAGAAAGAAACCATGTAATTGCCATCCACGGTTGATTATGATATAACCATGGATTAATTAGATTGGGGATTATTGATTTGAGGGTTTTGAAGTTGATTCAAACGATCAATGATACAATTTATGGATTCATTTGGTGTTTGTTATTGCATTATTCGATTTTTGTTAATGAATTTCAATCGATTTGTTCTTCACAGATCTAGGGATAGAATGAGATCTGAAGATAGGGTGATAGTGGTTGGTTGGAAGTTTTATTGGGACCGATTTTGTTTTAATTATTGGTTGACCAGATTCTTGGTTTTTTGTGGATCGTCTATTATTTTCTTATTATACAGGTGCCATTTTCTGAATTTTTTGCTTCAAGATCAAAAAATCAAAAACCTTCTTTTATATAGGTTATAGATATAGATTTCCAAAAATTAGGATTTTGTCTAGTGTTACTAGTGATTAAGAACTTAAGACATAGTATATAACTATATATGGTACATTCAATCTTAAACAAGACAAAAATCATATAACAAATAACAGAAAAAATCAAACATTGACATTAACAATAAAATACTAAAACATTACTACCGAATATATCTAAGAAAACACAAAATTTGACGCTGAAATTACATGATTGAGAGGTTCTTTTTCACAACTTTTATAGGCTTACCAACTAGTAGACGATATTGTCATTTGGTCAGCGACATAAAAAATAGTCGAGTGACTAATCGCTAAACAAAGAGACGTAAAAGGAACAGAAATCGTCATTATACGAAAGAAACGAAGCTATACTCCAAAAAACATATACTTTAAGTATTAATAGCCGTAAATAAATTAGATAGATACGTATCCGAATAGGACAACATAAAAGCGTGAAGTATTGAGGAGTGTATGGATAAGTGCTATTATGGAATAAGATTTAAGATTCTTCTTCCTTGAGTCCTACTGTAATTTTTACTCCCTTATTCCTTCGAAATCGAATACCGAACTTCCCGTGGCTTCTTACAAATAAAAGTTGATTTCTAACCGGCCAGAATCCTTTGATTAAGTGTCTCGATTAGAGGAATTTTGCAGAAGAATAAAGCTTCTTTAAAGTTGCCATAATAAACTCCAAATCTGAGATAGCTAGATAATAATTCTTTACAACGATATCGTAGTTGCCGCAATCGAGAGAGAGATACAACCTTCAGACAAGTTGTGTATATTTCCCTTTGGTGGTACTCTATTAGCTCCTTCGTTATCAGAATTTTTCATCCGATCATTGTTAAGTTTGGACCAAATATTAATCATTCAACGAAGAACCTGACTCAACAGCATTTTTTAATCATAGTACAGGAGGTTGTAGATGGAGGTTTCTGTCGCTAAGAAAGGGTCGGGAACGTCATTTTTACAATGGCAGCAAAGAAGAATATGTCAGTATAAGTGCTTCGCTCTATTATCTATCTATTTGTGAGTGGTAACATTGTATCAAGTATCACAAGCGCTGAATGATCACTCTACATTAAAGAATTTATCTCCTTTAGACTAATATTCCAATTCTTTTCACAGGCAATTCCTTTAATAACACCTTATTTCTATGTAAATCACCATTGTGTCGTAATTTCAACGCTATATCTCTTGCCTTCTCTGTAGGAGTCCTCAGATGGTTAACTTTATCTCCCTTGATGCCTGGTGTTTATAATAAACCGGGAAACTATCATGACGATATCTCGCCATTAGAACTAACACGACTAGAGGCGAAGACTCCGGATTAATTTGGTCTGTTTCACATTTCTTGGGGAATCTGAATCGTGTCAGCGAGCGTGCATATTTTATATCTGAACTTATCGTTTTCTAATCAAAAAGCTCAGTGCTGCCTTATAATTTCGCATAACTTTCATCCAAAAATCTATGTCACTATTGCTGCATCCTTCACTATTCCTAGTTGGCTTTAGAACAATGTCGATGAGTGAAGGAGATTGTACATATCTCATTCAGTTATTCAACATATGGACGTTGAGACGACCGATTATTTTTAGCAACTCAGTAGCAGATATAAATTGAGATAATGTTTCCCGATGTTAACGAATATGAAACTTAATAAAGGACAGATCTATTCACTAACGATTGTTAAAGATTTCGTTTCTTTGACTATGGAACCAAATCTGCTTGTCATTGACGACATTGTGTCCCTATCTATCTTTTACCATATTCCAGGTACAACAAGTGCTTTCCCAACGTACACACACCTTACTTTATAATTCCTCTGGAGAACATATGTATGACACTATGTCAGGCATAGACCCCACCATTGTCTATCCCTTAAACACTATTTTTCATCTAGTTTTTATTTGTGAGAATAAATCTTTCGGAACTCTAAAAATATCTTTTTTAATGGCCCTTATGAAGTCTTGACGCTTTCCACTTGATCATAGAGTCGAATGTCCAACCAAACCCGAGTCCCCAGAACATATCTTTAAGACCAACATCATAGAATCATAAGAAGACCTTATGTTTTAGAAGCTCTGAAATGACATTAAATCTTTAACTTTAGCAAGAATATACGCTCCATACCATCCAAATCAATTCAATCGTCTTACTCTAGATAGAACATCACCAGTTCATTACTATTGGCTTCCTTATATTACCTTGTTACATATTCCCCAATCCCCCGATCTAGATTATGCTCCAGCTTTATCATGTAATCGTATTTAGCCCGACAATGGCTCACTGATTTGTTGACCCAAGGATTTTCCGCCTTAGCATACGTGATTGTTAAAAGAATTGAAAAAACATTTTGTTGTACTTAAGATGAGAGTTCGAACCTACACTGGGTTTTGCCGTCCCCTGAACGTCCAAAGGTCTAGTTTAAGGTTAGACCTTACTTAGCCACATCGAGACATATTAAATGAAAAAATAGCTACCCTTCCATGTCGTTCTTAGATTTGGTAAATAAATGGAATTGATTATCATTATCGTTGTATAAAACGTACACAATAACTATCGTGGACAGATTTGAATCTCTTTTGCTGACGTATGTAATCATCGATATCCACCACCCCATTTGTTACATATCCCAAATGTTATCTTGGAACGACGCATTAACCAAATGGGGGATATTTGAATTACAAATGATTGTTGAAATCTGTAATTATGCTTTCTTCCTCACGATAATATTAATGACTGATTTGGTGGGAATACCTTTATTACTGCTTAACTGCTTGACGAACGATGTATTATCGTGATGATCGGTCATTTTGCTTTTGAATAAGTTTATTAGTATTCGCCGTGTCCCTGTGCCAATTGACTTAGTTATTTATAATACAGAATAGCCAAGATCGAAATATAGATATTGGAACAAAGCCTCATAATTTGGGTAGATGAATAGGGATTTGAACCAATAGGATTGATTTATGAAAACAAAATTTGACGCTGAAATTACATGATTGAGAGGTTCTTTTTCACAACTTTTATAGGCTTTTATGCTTTGTTATAACATTCTAAGAGGGTTATAATCTATAATATGTTAAAAAAATTGCATACTTTTTACCAGTTTGAACATAAGAAAACAAAAGTAGCAAAATGGTAAAAGATGAAAATGATGTCCAACAATCTAACTTGTTTTGTTTAGTAAAACACTTAGAACTAACCTTTAACTTACAAATATGTATCTATTTCTTACGTCTACTACAATTTAATTGAGAATGGTCACTTTCTCAACAAACGTGATTTAGTTCATATTTGGCCAACTAATGGTCACTTTCTCAACAAACGTGATTATAAGCGGTAATAACAAATGAGTAAATGACTCAATAAAGAGTTTTTCCCAAATAAAAACTTTCCAATTAGGTCAAAATTAACAAATTTAGGAAATTAACCGGTAATAACAAATTACTCAATAAAGAGTTTTTCATTACTCAATAAATAGTTTTTCCCAAATGGTACATGAATAACATACGGAGGAATTATTATTTTTATTTGTTTTTTATATTTACCATTGTATAAGATACAACAAAAATTTATGTTCTCAACATATTTTAGGTGCGTTTAGTTTTAGAAAAAAGATAATTTTTTATTTTAACTTTTTTAGAGATAAGAAGCGTTTTTATATCTAGAAAGATACTATAAATTTAGAGATCGCATTAAGATGATATTTTTATAGAAAATTGAAAAATGCAAAGGGATGAAAAAAGTGAAAAAAAATATAGGAGATGTTAAGAGCTCTTTCAAAAATTCTAGTTATAATTTGGAAAATAAGATATTTATTCTTTCAGAAAAAAAATATTCAAAAATGTGATTTTCAGTTTTTTGTTTCAGTTTCTAATAAAAATTTCTTGAAAAAATTTAAAAAATTTACTATTTTAAAACATACCTTTTGACTTGTGTCAATAAGTTATTCTCGGTAGTTTATATATGTTCAAATCATTTTCAGATCTTGTCTTGTTTTCATTTCCTTCATAATCTGTCCTCTAAACTCTCTTTTCCAGCTATCTACTTTTTTTTTTATAACATATATTCACTGCTGTTCGTTAAACTTCTTCCATTATAGTGTACCTTTTCTTTTGTATCGTCTTTCTAAACAAAACAATACAAAACAAATTGGCGTTGTGAAGACTTTTTAATTCTCCAACTTTTCCAGAAAATTTCATCAACAAATTAGTAGCTTAGCTTTGATATTAGAGTTTTTCTTTTTAGTACAGTAGGGATATAGGAGAGTGTTAAACATTAGATTGAGTAGATTGGTTGTATATGGGGCTTAGAATTTTAAGATGTGTACTTGGATTTATAAATGCTGCATGAATAATAAACTTATCTCTAACATGTGAATTTCAGCATATAACATCTATATGAAAATTTCATCAACAAATTAGTAGCTTAGCTTTGATATTAGAGTTTTTCTTTTTAGTACAGTAGGGATATAGGAGAGATCAGACTGGATAAAAATGGTGAAGGTGTCATATACGCGATCACAAAATAACGTTACCTTCATTCTCGAATAATTTTCCACACTCTCACATCCATTTGTACCCCCTTCAATCTTATCTGAAATGATCATAATTCACATATCAAACTGCTTGACTACGATAAACCGAGGAATTAAGCGCAAGGGAGACAAACCAGGGTGTCGCAAGCAGAAACAATCCCAAATACTAAAACCTTTACCGTCGGCTCTCCAAGCCCCCTCAACCTATAATGCAAGAAAATGAATAGTTAATTATTAGTCATAGAACCGAAACAATATCAACTATCATGATCATGATATAACAATCAAACACTGTAAACATGAATGAGTGCATGCATGCACAGTTACGTACACACCTGATACGCCGAGGTTCCTACTCCCCATAAGAAGCCATCCGGAAAATCGTGACGCTTGATTTCAGATTTTTCACTCGCCATGACCAATAAGTATGTGTATTAGGTTAGCTAGCTCAAGAGCAAATATATACAATCCTTTTTTAGACACACAGCCGTTTTTTATAACACTGGGAACAAAGATCGTAATTTTAGTTGTTATTTTTTTTCAACAGCTCTTTATTAACGACGACAATACTAGAATTAGACAAGTACAAGAGACGGGTGTTTGACCAATCGAATCCCATTTGAACGAGTGCTTTACATCTAAACTTAGCAACACCAATAATTAAGAAGTAGAAACAATGTTATACCCAAAAATCCTCGCCTGTGAAGAGATCCTTCTCGAACAGAATCGTGGGTAACGAACATCCAAACCGACCACCAAAACAATTAAGAGGCCTGCGAACAGCCGCTTTGAGAGTTGCCTGAAGACTAAGAGATACCAACCAAGTGTACCATGCCTCAAAGAAGAAACATCAACGATAATCCACATTCCACACAGCCGAGAGTTTTCCGAGCCAAACTGTCAACCATATAACAGTGGAAAAATAGGACAAGAAGATTCGCCCCACTGTTACAAATAGGGCAAACTATCGATCAATGTCCAAGACCGCGACGAGATATATGCATTCGAGTGGGCATCCATCCTTTTTTATTTTCCATAGCCATGTGATTTCACCTTAAAGGCACAATTTAACCCATCGCTACCTTGAATAAACAGGAAAACAATTAGCATCAATCACCTTCCGATTAGACTTAACCGATACTCCCCTGAAGTTTTCAAGCACCAAACGTAACCGGTCCAACAACAGAAGAGAGGTAAATCCGTGCTAAATCAACCTGGAAGATGTCGAGTTTGAAAAGAAATTCTTCACACCACGTCTCGGATTCTGACGAAAGGAGTTAACAAACTGTAATCAAGCAGTTTCGTGGTGAAGAGTTACATTTCTGATGCTCTCCAACGCGTACAGACGAGGGAATACAGCGTTCAAACGCCGTCATTATGCCATGTTTATCTTCCAAACAACTAGTAGTGTCTCCATTTCCTATCGTGATCCGTATAGAATCAAATATTTGACTCCTATTGATTCTTAACTTCTTTCACTGCCTACACAATAGAGGTCCACGTAGACGAAAAACCCCTTCTCACTCAGGATCAAACCCCCCCCCCCCCCCCCCCCTCTCGAACCATGAGAAGACCTGAAATCCACTCTAGACCATAACAAAGTATTTATGTCAAAAAAGCGCGAAACACCATTTGCACATTAAGCCTCTATTAAGCGCATATAGAACTGGAAACACCCTCAAACCCCCTGTTCTTTAGCTTGAGATACAATTGTTCCAATGGCAGCACCATTATGCTTTTTACTTCTAGGAGTCGTACCATATGGAAAAATGACTCCAATGGTTCCAGCAAATGGAGAACACATTAACTCGAAGGGACTGTATATATAGACATATGGGAAGATCGCGTCGATCTAACCCGATTTAAGAAGAGTTAAATCGACCACCAATAGAATTACGTTTTTAACGTCCAATTCGACAAACGTGACTTGATTTTAACAATGACCGACCACTTTCCAAGCGTGCACTCTAACATAATTTTCACCAACTATTCGTAACTAAATAAAGGATAGGAGTATTGAAACAAGGCACCGCAAGTTTAGAACCGCACGTAATTCTTCAGCGTCACCTGAATACCCAGAATCTTCTTTGCACAAATTTAGCCGAAGACCAGAGACACGAAAAAAACATTTCCATCACATGAACAAGGTCAATATTAGAATCATTCATGCCCAAGAAATATGGCATCATCCGCAAGAATAATAGGTGAAATATTTACAGGAGCTAAGCGTAAGACCAGTTAAACATGCCCCACGGTCCACCCACTCGTTGAAAGAGATAGGTAACTGTGCCATTACAAGGAGATATAAAAAAAGGGGATAGCGGAGCACCGGGCGTGAGACCTGGGTAAAATGGAATTGTCCTCCGTAGGACTCCCAGTGACCAAGATAGTGAGCCGGTAAAGGGACGAATTAAGCTGGTGTGAATCCATCCGCTGCCAGTGAGATCGTTTGGGGGGGGGGGGGGGGTGGGGGGGGGATAGACCAAAACCAAGTGTACCAATATATCATCCAAGAAAGCCCATCGAACCGAATCGTCCGATGCGTTCTCAAAGGCGACTTTGAAAATAAGGGAGTGTTTTGTTTTCCTCCTACGACTCCATTGCAGTAAGCTCATTAAGGAGAAATGACCGCTAGGATTGTCTCTTCTCCGATATGAAAGCCGATTGAACCGTCAGTTACAATACACCCAATAACAACCAACAAGACATTAGTCTAATAGTTTGGCGATAATCGTTATAGATACTCTCATCAAGCAATATGGGCGATAAAGCCGTTAACCATGGGGGCAGCAATGCTTTGGTGATCAAAGGCATAAAAGTCGAATTACAGCCGTCAGAGTTCACCACAATTAAAAAAATCTTCATCGCCTCAAAAACTATAAATCCGGGTTCAATAGTCGAACAAAGTGTTCGTAAAATCCAAAGGGAAAACCATCGGGACCCGGTGATCTTGTCGTTCCACGCAATCCCACACCCCCTTTTGACCTCTTCTTTAGTAACCAGACACTCAAGTCATTCTCGATCAGGCGAAAGTGAATTCGGAAAAGGCATATCAAGATGAGCATGTCTGATCCAGGGCTTATCAAACTGGTTCGATAAGTGCTGAACAGAATTCCTGTTTCACAGCCTTCGGATTATCAGTGCCACGTCCATTTATCATTTACCCCGAATATCAATTGTACGTTTCTTGTTAAGACATGCCAGGGATAAAACGTCGGAGTCTCTAATCCGCCTCTACATACCTTTTGATCTTAGCCGTTTGAGCGACTTCCGAAAGCTTGGCCTAGCACATTTGCGTAATGGACCAAAAGCCCTAAACGTTGGTAACAATCTCTCCGATCCATTACCTTTATCAATCAATGCATCCAAGATCCGTATTCTTCCTTAAATTAGGTAACATAACCTTTGGGAATTGTTTCTGTAATCGGCATACCAAGCTCGATTATCGTCCTTTAGACACACGATCGGTTATTTATAGACACTTAGGAACAAATAGTCTAATTTTAGTTGTTATATATGTCACCATTTGATTGTACCCTATACGTGGGTGACAAAACTTAATTTTTTTAACTACTCCATCAAATGACTACTTCATTTTTTTTACGTAGCAAAATTGAACTCTACTATTAATTCAATCGAAACCTATAGAAAGATTCAATTTCACATTCTTGTGTGTTCTCTGAAATTTTTGGGAGTTAATAGGCGACACTTGTCATTATCTCTTTGCTTTCAAGTTCTTTTTAGATTTTTAGAAATTGATAACCAAATTTTAATTTGATCCTTATTCATAAACTAACATTTACGAGTATTGAAGTAATATCGAAGAAGGAAACAAATGGCCATGCCTAGCTATAGCATACCAACTATTTGTTTATAATGTACATTACGTTAAGGGATCACTACTTGACTTGTTTCACTTACGTATATTGTCTTATTTCACGTTATTTATGATTAATTTCATATATACTCAAAGTACAACAATTAAATACATAATGTACAATGTTTCTAATGCATATTTGGGTAAATATGAAATTTCCAACTAAAAGGAGAGGAGATATGAAATTCCCCTTAATTTTACATACAGACATAGCGATACTAACTAACCTCCAGACCGTTACTTTTTGACAGTTGCACGCAAGTTCTAGTATTGTTAAATAGTGACCTAATTTAACCACGAGGTAACGTTTCCTGAACCGTTTTTTAATTGATTTGTCACTTTCATGTTCACGATTGGACCAAGTTAATCGTAGATTAAACAATGTTTCTTCTCTAAAACAGGTAACCAAATCGGTTAGACCGATCGGATTACCATTGTCGTAGCTGATTCTTAAAACAATGTCTCAAAGATATACTCATTTCTTTTGATAGCGGCCGGAATTACATTAACTCTAAAATCGACACTTAAAAGTTATCCCGATTAATTTTGAAAGTGATTTTGAAGTGAAACAATGCAAAGTAGTACTAGTAACAAATTTGACTCGCATATGACGAAAAATATGTAGGATTCGCATAACTTAATAAAATGTATCTAAGAAATTAAATGTACATGTATCCAACTTTTAGATGGAAAATACTAGTATATTATAATGCATCTAAAAAGTTATAGATTTATCTAATTCAAGTCGATGTATCTCTAATGTGTGATTATACTTATTTTTTAGGGCAAATGACACAAAAAGACACTAAACTTATGGTATATTTCCACTCAAAGTATTCAACTTTTTTCTTTCACATAAAGGTGACCAACTTTTTTCTAGCCGATTTAAGTTTTTTCTCACTTCCCGTTAACACACTAACCCCATTTCATTATAATTCCAAAATTCATGTTAATTAAAATAAAAAGGCTCGAATTGACAATTATCCGAAAATCTTATGCATAACATCCATACCTTATTACTTTTTGTGACCAACTAGCTCTGTTTAGAAACTAGACTATTGTCACAGCTAGGTAGATTTGGTTTTTTCTACTTTTTGGTTCCTGGTTTTCCATCGGCTTGCAGTTGTTAAGGAAACATTGTAGAAGCTCAAACTCAATTTGGTAATTCTGAATTTTCTACATGTGGATGCCATGCCGGCTTGTGTGAGAATGGCTAGCTCAATCAAGGACGAAGCTAGGACCAAATATGATCGGGTGCACAAATCTTTTCTAACCGTAATATAATAGAGTTAAAAGGTGAATTAAAACAAAGATTTCATTAAAACGATGGGACTATAAAAACATTTTGATGGACCGGGTGAATTATGATACATTTTGAGAAAATCGTTGTTTTTCTCAAAAATTAACACTACATCAAAAAAATTCATAGGTGTCACGGACACCCCCTCACTCCGTCCCTGAGCTCAATTCAATTGCTTGAGCTCATTTGAGCCAAGAGGTAAGGGTGCGACTTTGCTGTTAAGAGCTTGAACAACTTAAAGCATCTACTAGTATAAAAACATAGATAAAACAATCTTTGGTGGTGGACCCTTTACGAGTTTATGTTTTATACATCTTGGTGACGTATACCCCCCAAAGTTGTGAAAAGCTTTGATAAAATGCAATGAAACATATTATTTTCAGTATCTTTGGCAGAAAATCCTAAATCAATAATTTGTCTTTTGGTTGCCATACATAAGTAACAAGTTTGTTTGCCCGCGCTCCGCTGCGGGATATTGGGCGGGGGTCGATGGGGGTCAAGTGTGTAGAATCTAAAAGTTCACACTTTACTTGTGTGTGAAAAATATTGGTGTAGCAAATCACTTATTAACTACAACAAAATAGTTGATTATTCACACTTATTAAAGCATATGTTCACACACTAAAGTGTGTAGAATCTAAAAGTTCAC
>BQNB010110452.1:0-10759 GCA_026074375.1 Tanacetum coccineum | reverse complement strand
AAGTGGGGGATACTTGATGACATCAAATCACGTTTATTTTATAGCATCATTTATCTTATGTAATTAAACCATTTTGTATAATTATTGTAAAGAATTGTTACTTAATCGTTTTATTTAAGAATTGCAGTAATTATGGAGTACTTGGTGAAGATTGACTAGAAGGCACACATTCTGGAGCTTAAACAAAGATATTTTGAAGATTACTGTTCTGAAGACCAATACGCCGTATCCATCAAGGAAGATACGACGTATCTGTGCCTCCACTCAGTAAAAGACCACGAAGGAAACAAGAGCAATACACCGTATACAGAGAAATCCTATACGCCGTATTCAAGATATAGTATGTGAATATTCTGGAAGATATCAAACGTGGTCCCTACTCCAAGAACCCCCAATAACCCTTTCGATTTGCCGTATTGACGAGATTCCAAACCCTATAAATAGAAAACCTAAAAAATGAGTTTTAAGTGTACAAAAACATATTCTCGATATCTAAACCACAAAAGACGATTTTTAGAGGAGAAAAAGAGAAGAAGAGGTCAAGCACGTTATTAATTCCATAGGAGACAACGTGTAATTTCTTATACTCTTGTAATCATTAAGTTTTTGGTATCATTCGTTAACTCGGTTAGTTTACCTTGGCTAAATCATTACTTTTGTATTGATTATGATGTTTGAAGGCTAATACCTTTGGGTATTAGCCATTATTAGGAAGATCTGAATGTTTGGTATTGTTTATCTCGATTGCTTAACGTTGAATGCTTGTTTATGTTTATCAATTTATACTTGTTTACGAGCTTTTGTATGCGACCTATCATTCAACTGGATCTAGTGATACGAAACAAGTAACCTGGATGCTAGTATAGCTCTCCATATTATGATTTATACATCTAGACCAATAAGATCACGAATGACGACCTATCTTTGTCTTTTGATTGTGAGCTTAGTTGGACCGCAGGTGACCCTTGGGATCACCGATTACGTTCTAATTAATTGATAAAGATTTGGTTAGTGGACTACTAGTGTATAAATTGCCATTAAGTAGTAAGTGGGTAAAGTCTCTAAGAGCTAGGGTTTAACAAGATCACCATTGCTTTAATCCCTAAGATAGATTATAATCAGCAAATAAGGATGCTTTATGCAGATACGTTTAATTGTGACAGAATTCTTTGTATTTAGGTCTTAGGAAGAAGTAACGCCTAAGTCTTAAGAATGATATGCCGCCTCGAGATAAGTAATCATTGCACTTAGTAAACAAACCAACGTTCTAATCAGATTAATGATGGCTAATACAGTTTCCTTATGTTTGGCTCAACCGCTCTTTTATCTTCTGTTAATTTGCTTACGTATGTTTAAGTGTCTTGAATTAGTTTTGGTCACCACAAAACCCGTGCCAGTCTCTCGGGCTGAAACCCCCCCTTATCCATTAAATTTAGGATCAACATAGGTTTAGCCTAGGTTTGAAATAGAATAGATCTAGCATAGAATTAACTTACATTAGTCAACCAAAATATTTAATAAATAGAAAGAGTTTACTCGCTTCAAGTTTTTGAACACCCTACATACCACGTAAACTTCCCCAGATACTAGGGTACACTTGCTCTTGAAGTGTTGTTTTAGGATAAGTCGGCAAAATATAAATTTAAAACTTAGTAATCAATAAATTGACCCTACACGATAGCACATCAAGTTTTTGGCGCCGCTGCCGGAGATTGAGAATTTAATCTTGATTTTTATTTGATATTTTGGTTTTAACATTAGATCTAACCCCTTAGGATTAGTGTAATTTAGGTTAGTGTATAATCTTGTATATTCTGTATATTTTGTATATTTGTCTTTAATTGTTTGCTTGTATATTTGTGTGTTTAATTATTTACATGTTTTAATTATTTTCTAATACACTGTTCTGGTTGATAACTCGATACGGCGTATCCACTTCCATTGAATACGGCGTATCCAACTTTCTATCCAATACAGCATATTCATTCAACAGATTAATACAGTGTATTCAAATCAATTGAATACGACGTATTGGTCATCTGAAATAGTAGCATAAGCTGAATTTTCGTTTTTTGATTTCCGTGCTTAATTTTTTCCCCTTCTTCAGAACAAATCCTGCTGATATTTTTACCTTTGTGATAGATCATACATATCGGAGCTAGTTGATTGAAGAAGAGATGGCGGACAAAGAAGCAAAATCAACCATGATAAAATTCGCGACTAATGACCAAGCAAATTATTATTCAGGGATTACAAGCATTAAGGTGAATGGAAAGAATGCTTATGAGCTTAAAGGAAAATTCCTTAATGATTTTCATAATAATGCATTCAGCGAAACTAATAGGGAAGACGCGGTCGAGCATATCGAATACTTTCTAAAAATTGTTGACCCAATTGATTTACCGAATGTAAATCAGGATAAACTTAGAGCTGTTGATTTCCCAATCTCATTGGTTAAGATGCATGAAGATGGTTTAATGGAATTAAAGGATCAATTACTAGTTGGTTGATTTGACTGCTAAATTTTTTGGAAAATAGTACCCGCCTTCCCGCACTGGCAGAATTAAGAACCCCATCATTAAGTAGAACCCTACTAATCTGAAGTTCAAAAATTGGTGGGCATCAAAGTTAATGAACTATAAGACAATGGATATATTCACTAAAGGAGCATTGTGGGATTACTAGAAATTAGGAAGTGACAAAATTGAGCCAACAGATCTTGAAGAAAACTATCACTAGTTTGATACACAAGAATATACGGTGAAATTTTTAGGATTGAAACAAACTTGTTCGATTATGAAACACCGTTGTGCAAAGAATTCAAAGAGTTTAATTACCTATCAAGATAGACCCGTATGTCCTTACTAAAGATATTGAGGGATTCAAGACTTATGACGAATACCAAATATTGGTATATAAAATGGAACAAAGACGTGCATGGGTACAGAACAACGAAAAACCATAGACTGACTGGATATGGAATGTAACCCACACTGTTACGCATTGTTGTAAGCCCTTTGATTATAAAAATGGATGTTCGGAGTGGCCCACCTGTAGTTGGAGAGAAGATGGATACTGTAATAGAGGAAACTTACTAGGAGCTTACATAGTAGGAAACATACTCTGTTACCAAGATTTAGAATGGTACGATGCTTTGAACGATAGCGAACTGAAAGAAGAAGCTTTAAGAAATAAGGCTATCATAGAGGGATTAATCAATAAAGATGATTAATCAAATGATGAAGGTTGGATAAGTTGGGACAACTTTGAAAATACCAACGATGATTGTAATGAATGGGAATATGAGAATGATCATGAAGATGATGAAAGAAATGAGTTATGTAGTGATGAAACTCATAAACCGCTGGTTTTCACTATAAGAAATTGAGATGATCCAGTAATTCCCCATATCAGATATGAGAAGAGTATGTTGCTGATAAAGAAAATGAATACGATGATTTGACAAGTACAAGCGAAGATGCATGCCGAGCATACCAAGAAATCTTTCGCATAATGGACGAAGGATAGATGGCAATGAGAGCTGAGTGAAAAGAAGCTGAAGAAAAGTCTAACTTAAAGACATCGCCATAAACAAAAGTGCTTCCCGGGAGACAACCCGGAATATTATTTATTTTTTATTTATTTCTGTCTTCCAGAAATCCAAACGCGTATTCTGCTCCATACCATATAACGGCGTCTTGAATGTCTGAACGTTTATCAAACCTTTTATTTTTATGCGCTTTTATAAACATTATTGTTAGTTGTCTGACAATAAACGGCTAATTCAAGTACAAGATACGGCGTATTGCAGACCTAACTCGTATTTTTAAGGATAGTTTTTTCTTTTTACAAGTTTCTATACGGCGTATCCCAGTTTATGGATATGGCATATTGATCTCCTGTACAGTTTGTTTAGTTTAGTTTAAATTAATCGTAGGTACCAAGATAGGAATGCATGTTTTTCCTATATTTCACAGGACCTCGCTGGAAAGAAAAAGAAATCAACAATATTTGGTGATAATCTACTTTCTGGAAATTTTCAAAGTTTGGAGTCTTGAAACATTAATACTGGGGGAGTTCAATATGATCTTGTTCATATAAACTAGATGGAGAATACTCCCTACAAAATACGAGGGGAGTTATCTCCATTCTAATCTTTTTAAGTTCTCGGTCTTAATGTTTTATCTATAAACGAGGACGTTGTATAGTTAAGTAGGGAGGGTGAGAGATTACAATAATACTTGGTCCTATTTTACACCACTAAAATACCTTAAATAGCTCAATATAAAAAAAATCAACATACTTATTGTGAAATTACAAGAAACAAAGCCCGCCACAAGATATACAACAACCCTTATTAGATATTGTGAGGATTTAACCTTATCCATTTCTAAATGTTACCTAAACTCCACAAAAATATGAGTGTGCCGGTGATGTTGTAGAGTTTAGAACTTGGCCTGGTTTATCTATTCGAGATCACAGTGATGAGTACTATGGATTTAGATGGAGTAACTTGTTTAAATTGGTAATTTTTTAGGATTACACCCAAAAAGCCTATAGATGTTGTTTATTAACTAACTACACTGGTTAGTTAACCCCCGTATAAACCCTTTGTTTACTCTCACTATAAGAATAAGATACCCCTAAAATAACCCGCAGAGCCAATCCTTTAGGAATTACACTAACTGTTTGTTTTATTACACCTTTACACCTTAGCCTATCCTGTTAGATTAAATCCATTTGTAGTTGCTAGTTACTTCAAGTGTAAAGTATATATTTCCCGAATCTTGTGTCATTTTCTATCTTTGGTACGGTTGGAAGAATTTGCACACCTCAAATGGGAATGTATAGAGTAGTTAAAACTCATGTATTTTTAC
This sequence comes from Tanacetum coccineum, assembly GCA_026074375.1. NCBI lineage: Eukaryota > Viridiplantae > Streptophyta > Magnoliopsida > Asterales > Asteraceae > Tanacetum > Tanacetum coccineum. The sequence goes on along the minus strand of BQNB010110452.1, from coordinate 5,882 downwards.
TACCATCACAATTAATGGTACATCTAAAGAATGAAGAATTATTGAAGGAATTATCCAAAATTATTATTATCATGAAGATGATGAAACTACATCGAGATTTGTAGTATAGTTTAGAAAAAAATGAGAAAATCATAACAAAAAAGAGAAGGAAAGTTTGAAGATAATCGTTTCGCAATTACCAAAGGAATTATATGAAGGATCGATTATTCGTTGATACGTCTTATAAGTCAACGATGTAGAGTATTATATAAAGTGGTAGATATCGCCACTTGTCTTGTAAAAGTATGTAAAGTATGGGATGATTGGGAAGTTGACCGTTACAGGAACGCCAACTTAGGTTGTTGTTTTTGATCTATGGTCAAGACGTTTTTAAATATTTGTGTCTTTATCATGGTAACGGTTAGGAAAAAAGTGTTTAGCAACTTGTATATTAGACTTAATGTATTTGTTTCATAATTTTTATTTAACAACAATTTATTTCCCTTTCCTAATCATTAACCATGGGTTTTACATGAATGAGGATGTGATCGAACATGCATGTCTATTCCATCATTACGGCCATGTATGCATGATTCAGTTGCCTTGTTGGTTTATTACTATTGGTGAAAGTTGGAAGATCCATAACCTATATCATTCTTCATCTTAACCCTTGGTTAAACTCAAATGAGGATGTGATCGAACACACATGTCTATTCCGTCGTTATAGCCATGTATGTGTGCTTCAATTGCCTTGTTGGTGTGGTACTTTTGGTGAAAGATTGTAGAATGATCAACCCTTAAACCTTATTATAAAAACCCATTTTACCTCTATAAACTTGTTACTCCTTAGCTCTAGTGGTGGAGATGTGTATCCTTGCCAAGCCTATGATAGAATACTCGTCACGACCGAGCAATTAAGCGAATTAGTTACATGTTACCACATAGATTAGTTGAGTGATTTGAGTGTTTTCATCTACCTATTTCGTGAGGTGTTTGGTTGTGTACTTGTAATAGATCGAATAAATGCTTAACGGAAAAATCCTTAGGGATACATTTTTATAAACTTCTAAAGGCTACTTGAGGACAAGTAGGATTCAAGTGGGGGGATATTTGATGACATCAAATAACGTCTATTTTATAGCATCATTTATCCCATGTAATTAACCCATTTTGTATAATTATTGCAAAGAATTGTTACTTAATCGTTTGTATTTGAGAATTGCAGTAATTATGGAGTACTTGGTGAAGATTGACTAAAAGGCACGCATTCTGGAGCTTAAACGAAGATATTTTGAAGATTACTGTTCTGAAGACCAATACGTCGTATCCATCAAGGAAGATACGACATTTTTTACGTATTATGTGCCTGCTACTCATCGCATAAAAGACCAAACGAAGGAAACAAGAGCATACCCGTATCCTGAAGAAATCCTATACGCCGAATTCAAGATATAGTATTTAAATCTAAAGATGAATTCAACTTGGTCCCTACTCCAAGAAACCCCAATACGCCGTATTGACGAGATTCCAAACCCTATAAATAGAAAACTCAAAAACAAGTTTTAGGTGTGCAAAATCATATTCTTGATACCTAAAGCACAAAAGTCGACTTTCAAAGGAGAAAAAGAGCAGAAGAAGTCGAGCAACGCGATTAATTCCATAGGAGACAACGTCTAATTTCTTATACTCTTATAATCGTTCAGTTTTTGGTATCATTCATTAACTCGGTTAGTTTACCTTTTCTAAATCATTACTTTTGTATTAATTATGACGTTTGAAAGATAATACCTTGGGAATTAGACCAATATAATGAAGATCGAATGTTTGTAATTGTTTTCTCGATTACATAACATTGAATGCTTGTTTATTTTATAAATTTATATTTGTTTACGTGCTTTTGTATGCGACCTATCATTCAACTGGATCTAGTGATGCGAAACAAGTAACCTAGATGCCAGGATAGCTCTCCATATTGTGATTTATACATCTAGACCAATAGGATCACGAATGAGGACCTATCTTTGTCTTTTGATTATGACTTGAGTTTGTGAACGCAAGTGACCCTTGGATCACCGAGTTACGTTCAAAATTAATTGATAAAGATGTTAGTTAGTGGACTACTAGTGTTATAAATTGCCATTAAATTATTAAGGTGGGAAAGTCTCTAATGAGTTAGGTGTTAATCAAATCACCGTTGGCTTTAATCCCTAAGATAGATTATAATCAGCTAAAAGGATGCTTTATGCATATACGTTTAATTGTAACAGAATTCTTCGTATCTATGTCTTAGGAAGAAGTAACGCCTAAGTCTTAAAAGAGATATACCGCCTCGAGATAAGTAATCATTGCACTTAGTAAACAAACCAACATTCTAATCAGATTAATGATGGCTAATACAGTTTCCTTATATTTGGCTCAACGCTTCTTAATATCTACTTTATTTGCTTGGCATGTGTTTAAGTGTCCCCTAGAATTAAGTTTTGGTCACCAACAAACCCGTGGCCACCCGTGCCAGTCTCTCGGGCTGAAACCCCCCCTTATCCATTAGATTTAGGATCAACATAGGTTTAGCATAGGTTTGAAATAGAATAGATCTAGCATAGAATTAACTTAGATTAGTCAACCAAAATATTAATAAATTGAAACAGTTCCTCGCTTCAAGTGTTCGACACCCTACTTACTACGAAACTCCCAGCTGACCGGGTACACTGCCTGTGAAAGTGTTGTTTTAGGATAAGTTGGCAAAATATAAATTTAAAAGTTGGTAATCAATAAATTGACCCTACATGATAGCACATCAAAGTCCAATGCTTGATGGAAGCTCATCTTGCTCCTAATATGCATCCTTGCGTATCGACAAAATTACTTCTTCATGCGAGATCTGCAGTGGTCCCCACGACACTCGTACTGCATGGAAAATCCCAAGCAAGCTTTTATTGAATATGCATCCTTGCGTATCGACAAAGTGGGAGGTAAGTGGTTCACTTTCAAACCCGAGCAAAATAATCTTGGTGACACCTATAATCCATCATGGAAAAGTCACCCAAACCTTAGGTGGAGACAACCTTAAAATCCTCAAAATAATTATTCAAACCCACCTAATCGGTTTCAGCCTAACGGTTCAATCCCGAATCGCTCCTTCAAAAACAATCCTCAACCCTTTCATAATCAATCAAATCTTGAAGGATTGATGTCTAACTTCATGGCATCTCAAGACGCTAGATTGTCTAAGTTTGAAGCCGATTTCAAACAACAACAAGGTGAGATGACCAATAAGATTGACACAGTCTTAAAGGGTCATCACCGATCGATATGGGCAGAGCGCTTTCCTAATGACGAAACACGGTTAAGAAACCCAAAATGATGTTTAACCACATCCACCTCTCCTTCTATCATTTTGTGTGCCTTGCGATCTACACTAACAGTAGAATCCTTAATGCTTCTCACACCTCCAATTTGATCAATGTTGTCCAAAACGTTTCCACGAGACTGCACCCATTCCCAGTAAGATCCAAATACAAAAAGGGATGGGGATTGGGACACAACCAACTGAAGACCCTGAGAAAATTCTAGAAGATGAATTTAAGGATTTGCATCTCAACTTGCCGATACTCGAAGTCCCAGCTCTTGCTCTAATGTACAACGCAATTCTGGATAAATACGTAGAGAGCTTAGAGCTTGGCAAAAATAGGTTCACATTCATCCAAGGAGAGATGGCCAAAAAATTTATGAAGACCCCAAGACTATTCACTCTACCCATTGTAGACCGAACATCTAAACATTTTGATAACTTTAGCTGATGTTAGGAGCTTGTACAAAACATAATCCCGTTTAATACCTCTTAGAAAAGCTCAAACATCGGACTGTTTGAGGAAACAGACCTATGCTTTGAGGGTTAGCAATGGAACCAAGTCTTATCATATTTAGGGAATAGTTTAGAGATGTAGGAAGTTACATAGAGAACTAAAACTCTTAACCAACTTTTACGTAATCGACATGAAGAAGGACCCAGAAACCCCTTTACTAGTAGGAAGAGGATTCCTAGCAACCGTCAATGCAGTTATAGATTATAGGAAAGCCAAAATAGCAGTATGAGAAGGGATCACTAGGTCTTCAAGAGAAATCACCCTATTGGACCACAAGCTCAGAAGGTATAGGTACACGAACCCCTTACTATGCTAGGAAGGACTTTCTAGACTGTCATCTGCCTGGAGAATAGGAAATAGCTAGAGATGCTGAGATCAATCTCTTTAAGGACGTCCTAGTATTAAGAAGAATGGTGTAATTCCTAGGGGCTATACCCATAAACCTTAAGAGAAATATGTGGGAATTAGAAGATCTAATAAAGAGCCCAATCAACTGGGACAAACCACCCAAAAATAGAGATGGGGAATGGCATGCCAAGATTAGGCTAATTAATCCGGATGGAGATGAATTCACCAAAACCCTCCAGCCAGTCCCCACTTCTAGAAAACTCTCTGGGAGGGAAGATCCCAGGGAGATAATCTATTTGGATCACTTTTATGACACCTAAGAGCGTGTGACTTCGAGTCTAGCTACAAGACTCATAAATAAAGAAAAGCGCTTTTTTGGGAGGCAACCCAATATTTATTTTCCCTTATTTAGGAGTGTCTTATGTTTTAATTCTTTATCGTTTATTCTTTTATGTTTGAATTATTTTGTAATCATGCTTTGTTTTGTTTTTAACTTTGTCTTATTGACAATCAATGGTATTTTGCATTAAATAAGTGTAGGGGAATATATCCGGTTTATAAGAACCAATTCAAACATTTAAAATAAATTGTTTAGATTAATTCGCGTCAGTTTTGAGTCATATGTTTGTAATGATTAATCTCATTTTTTATGCAGTATTTTACACAGGATATAACTAATAAATTTACGTGTAGAAATATTTTCAATAAAAAAGAATAATAAATATTCACAGTGGGTGGAGACGGCGTTAGGATTTATCCTGATGGCGTCGCTCCACCAGACATGTGAAGATTCACAATTCTTTAATTATTTTTGAAAAATAAATTATGCAATATCTAAAATTTATAATTTTCTTGTAAACCTACAGAAACCTATGATTGTATCATCACTTTCATCCTATCTTTACTGCTTTTATAGAGTCAGCCCTAGAGTTTCATTGTATATATCATAACCTGTCAATTTTACGCTAGGTGTAGTTGTCTTTGTCTTTGATTTACAAGTTATATTTGATGAGAAGAAGCTTGGAAGTTCTTAGGAAGTTTCATTGGACGATTTTTGGAGGACAATTTAACCAGTTATCGCATGTTTCTTCTCCATTATTGAGCAAACTAGGGGAGTACTAGTTTCTTTTACTTGTTTCTTTTTGTAGGATCCCGTAATAACTTCACTTCATATAACGAACCACGAATCGAACTAGAAAAGAGAAAGAGAGAGTGAGTTGTTTTGTAGAGAGAGAAAGAATAGAGAGAGAGAGAGAGAGAGAGAGAGAGATGGTAGAGTTTTGGAAAAGGAAAAGATTTTATTTTTAACAACTAACTCTTTTCTAAATAGAAAAGAGTTTATATACCCCGTCGCGTTAAATGACGCGCGGGATATTTAACTAGGACCCGGGCTCGGGTTTTGCTTGGGATTGAACCCAAAAAATATACAATATTAGATTAACTATCGAGCCCGATTCCCGATATTATACTATTACAACATTAACTAATTAAATGACCGAGACTCGTACACGTAATGAACGAACTTCCAGTTCGGCTCAATATTTTGAGGCTAACAATCGCCCCCGAAGTGAGTTCATTGATGACACTCCTTCATGAGATCAATGAGATTGCTTTTGTCGTTAAGCTCATGTGTTCTTGGTCCTTCTCTTTGTTCTTTGTTGTAGGCTTGTTCCTTCATGCTTTGTGATC
>BQNB010110450.1:0-18766 GCA_026074375.1 Tanacetum coccineum | reverse complement strand
TGCATTTAACATTGAGAGGTGTTAGGTTGTTGGCAAGCATCCTATATTCTGATTGAGGCACAAATCTAGTTAAGGCTTCGGGGTCATGAGCTTAGTGCAATAATAAACGTTTTAGACTACTGAATGTGTTTCAGAGTCTACTATTACTTCGATCTTGTGGTCCACCCTTTTTATCGATAAACCTATGATTTCACTCAACCTTTGTGTTGACTTTTAGCATGTAATTTCAGGTCCTAGGGTATGAAGATTGGAGGAGAGCCGTGGCGGATATCAATGAAGACAGATTCTGTGTTTTATCTATATTCAATGCAACTTTTATTATCTTTAAAAACTTAAGTCATCTTTTGGGTATTATGAAGCTTTTGTTTAATTAAGAATGTTTATGACTTTTAAAACTTATGGGACCAAATGTTATAACTCTGATATTTTATAGTGCATCAAATGTTATTTATTTAAAACGTCTCTTTTGAGGTCGTTTCCTATATCTTGTTTGTTGTACTTGACGTAACACCCCAATGTTACCATTCCGCTGCTACGTGATTTTGGGGGTGTTATACATGTTTAGCACTTAGGTACAAGAGATTGACCATATTTAACATTTTGGCTTTTACCCTTGTTTATATTAAAGTATCCTGGGTGGTGGCAATCGTTGTCGGTTGTCAACACGTCGCCCAAGTAGTCCGTTGGCAATCGTTGTCGCTTGCCAGCACACCCAAGAAGTCATTGGCAGTTGTGGGGGAGTCAACCATCCGAGTGACGAGCAGAAAATTCCTCAATTTTTTTGTTCTTAAAGTATATGTGGTGCGTGGGTGATATAGTTTGGTAAAAAGAGTGGGTAGCAGTCAACTAGTACGAATGAAAATTGTAACCGAAGAAACTTAAAATGTATAGTTTGATCATGTTATAAGTTAAAACTCTTCTATTGATGGTAACCAAAACAACTCAAATTGCTTATTGATTGTAACCAAAACAACTTAAAATGTAGATAAAAAAGGATTTGAATGTTTCGTGCAAAATGAACAATGTGCCCATCACGCAATATTAGATGATAAGTTGTCCCATATGAAACAAAAGGAAAATATAGGAAAATCAATCAGAGCAATGATATGGAGACCTAAAATATAAGCCTAATTTCATGCCTAATCAATTCATCATTTGACACATGATATGGAGCAATGATATGAAGACCTAAAATATAAGCCTAATTTCATGCCTAATCAATTCATCATTTGACATCATATGCATAATTTCTTACTCTTAATTTTGGATTTTTAATTTTGACACATGTTTTAATCTTGTTGTTAGCATATCTTTAGGCATACTGATGAGGTGTCATTTTATACATTTTTTTGGGGCCATTTAACCCTCAAAATTATGCAAATATCCTCATTTATTGTGGTTAACCGTTTCTTTTTGTTTTTTTAGCATTTGCGAAGCATTTGAAGAAAATACACGTGACTTAGACTTAATTTGGGAAGAAACGGGACAAGAATGCAACTCTACGGAATTTTGATCAAGAATGGTTTCCAGGCCGTGGAGACGGCATCGTCATGATTTCAAGGCGATGGCGTCACGGGCTTTTGTGACGGCGTCAAAGTAGCCGACATAGAGAAGCCCTAAGAAGGTTCGGCGGGCTGACGGCTTCAGGATTAACAAGCGACGCCGTCAGAGTTGCGGGCCTATATATACATCCCTTATTTTTTAGGTCGTGGGTGGAAAATCGTGTGGAAATCGTTAGTAAGCTATGGAGCAAACGTTTAGGTCGTTTTTAGGGTTTCTTAATCCTTGTGTACTCATCATAACTTCATGTTTAATTGAAGTGAAGTTCTTTATCTTTTTTAATCATTCGATATGTCTATGTGTTGTTTGATTAATTGTTTTTCGCTTTCAATTAACATGCGCGGCTAAATCTAAATTATATTTGCTTATGATTGCATGAAACTTAGTTAATTATCTCTATTATTATTACTTCTTGTTAATGGTGTGCGCGTTAGGCTTTAAAAAACTAGATATAAGATATTACATTAGCATAGACGTCTAGAGAAACACGATTAGGTTAGAAGATACCCATCAATAGTCTTCATACTACCTTGTCATTTTGGTGAATTCTGAATTAAGTATTTTTTAATACTTACACATTACATTAACGAGGGTGACGGGCAATAAAACGAGATATATAAGAGAGATTGTCTATAAAATAAAAAAAAAATATAAAAGGTGTAGTGAATGATTAGGTATAACTCTTTTGGTTAACCATTCGATTTTTCCACCACTGTACTTTTCTGTTAATTTAGATTGAATTTGGTGTAGTTATATTTGTTTAATTCTAACCCCCTGCAAACCCGTGATTTTTACTTGTTTCTAAAAAAATATAAAAAACACATAAAACAATAATCTCCTCTCTTCCTCTAGACTTAGTAAATATACAATTCGTAGACCTTACCCAAATATTCATTTAGAGAACGATCTTTCCCCGGACTCTTACCTATTACTTATTTCAAGGATTGGGGTCTTTTTCATTTTTTATGCCATAGGAGGGTTGTTGTAAAACTTATGCGTTTACAACATATCTGCATCAATCACTATCAAATCGATCGACATTTACAACATCAATATATTCTCCTTCTAAAACTTCATTTGCTACTTGACTAGTTACACTAATGTTGTTAAATGCAACATTATTCTTTGTACCAAACAAATGAACTTCCACTTTAGGCTCTATTATTTCATTTCCTCATTAATCAAAACATTTTCATCATCATCATCTATCCCACCATTTTCACTTGAATCGCCATCATATTGACTGTCATAACCACTTATTATCCCCTCATCATCATACTCATATTCTACTTGTTTACCGATCTTATTTTCATTTTGTTCCTCAACATCAACTTTAACTTGTTCCCCACATGAAACTTGTACTTGTTGCCCACATGAAACTTGTACTTGTTCCTCGCCAGCGGCTTCAAAAATTGGTGCTTCCACATCTACATGTATTTCTTGTTTCATTGATCACATGCTCATTGGGAACCTCAGACATAACACCCTCTTGTTTCATTTTAACTTATGGAACATTAATGTCAACATTTAAGTCTAATTCATCAACTTTAAGATTTTCATCATGAATTAAACCTCATGACCAGAACTGTCTACATTCATAGCATCAACATTAGAAAACTCTACATGTTACACCCCTAAAATGAGTCACAGCGGACCAGGGGCGTGACGTCATAAATACGCAAGTACAAAGTACAAGAGAACAACCACTATATAGACGTTTTGAAAAGAAATACTGCGTTGTATTATGTTAAAATAAACGAAGTCTTACAATAATTTAAAATATTCAAAGACATTGCAGAAGCATAAAATAAGTTTTAAATGACAACGGGTATTTAAGATAAATATGCCATGAAAATGAAGCCACATGCATGAAGACTCCACATAGAACTTCAAAGTGTCCTAATAAGTTAAGCACATGAGAAAACACGCTTAAAAACGTCAACAATAATGTTGGTAAGTTTATAGGTTTAAGTAAAGCATAAGTATGAACCACAAGATTTATAAACGTATGACTATTGTAACACATACAATATCATAAAAGTATTTATGATTTGCCCTAAACTCATGACACCAAAGCTAAACAAAGTATGTAGAAATTAAATGCCAAGTAAAGCTTGCCCAAATAGGTATCTAACTCAAGACCACCTAGAAATCCGACATGATATACGTCTGTTTGACCAGTCAGTTGGTCAAGTACGAATCACCAAAACCAAACGGGGGATAATAAACCCAATAGATCTATTTATAGCACTCACGCTTACAACACGTAATTAACGGTTCATGATAGTGGCAATAGTGAGTTATAGGTACTTAGGCAATCCGTAAACATGTAAAAGTAAAGTAAAGTACTTGCGTTCAACGTAAAAACGAGCAACGTTTCTCACCCTGATATTTGTAAAGTAAACGTAAATACGAGTAGAAATGGGGCTATAAACTCACCTTAAGTAAAGCGATGAGTAGAGAAATAATCAATGAAAAGTCGAAAAGTAGTACGAGCAAGGAAATCCTAAACGCGGCCTAATTAAATAATAGCGCGTCTTAGGTGCAAAATAATAGTAAAAACGATGCATATGAAGTTTTTAGGAATTAATATCACCCGCACATGTTTGAGTTTTAGTTTAATTAGTCAAAACGTGATTTCGCAAAAGTATAAGGTTTTAATTAAGTTTCGACACTAAACCGAAAGTTACTATTTTTGGCAACTTTAGAAATCACGTATATTATCCGATATCTAATTATTTCCATTACATTTACATTTCGCCTAAACACGCTAAGTGGCCTTAACAGTCTAGTTGCCGCTTTTATTCCGCCATTATATACGTTACGCCTATTTTTAAGTTTCCATCATTAATAAATTCTCTAACGCTTATTTATTAGTGTTTTTAGAAAGTTTATAATGCGCCTAAATAATATATAAGTATTACTATATTATTCGCTAAGGTTTTTATAGCTCAAACGGACCTGAAAACCCATTTTCATAGTTCAATCAGCTCACTTTTACCTTATAAAGTTCCCAGATTTAGTCCGACTTTGAAATAGCGTATCTTCTTTATTATAAGGATTTACGGGTCTACCGAAAGCTAATTTGAAGGGAAAATCATAATCTACAAGTTTTTTTTCATAAACTTTGGCCGACTCGGACCTGAAATGGGTCAAAACACGAATATAAAATCTTGACATAATGTGTTCGAAACAGTTTTGAGCTATTAGAAATACTAGTGTTTCGCCGAACTTCAAAAGGCCATATCTCACTCGTTTTAAGTCGGTTTTTGACGTTCTTTATATCCACGCGAAGGTATTAAGATATACTAACATAATTTTTAGGTTTTAGCCTCTCAAAACAATTATGAAGACCCGTTATGCCCTCTAGCAATTTCGGACAGAATGTGTATTTAACCAAAGCTTAACCAAAATCAACCACAACATCAACAACACCCTTTATTCTAGCCTAACCCTTCCACCAACGTTTTAATCAACATAACAACTCCATAACCAACTTAACCCTTCCATCAATTTGTTACAACCTCACTAAGTATCATTAACAACATACTTAGTCACTAATCTAACCTAAAACTACAATAACAATAGTATTTAGTGCAAGAGCAAGAACAGAATACTTTCATCTTTAAAACCACTTAATTATTTTATGAAAACCATCTCACAACATGAGGGTGATACTTGTTTTAATGAAATATGCATAAGAACATCAAGAAGTAACAAGATCAAAAGAAAAAGAGATCAAGAAAGCTTATAAGTGAAGAAGAACAAAGTGAAACCCTAGATCTATAAAAATAAACCCAAGATCTTAAAAACCCACAAAGTATTTATAAAACCCTAACTTAGATCTTTAACCAAATACTTGAAATCATATTGACTACCTTTAGAATTGAACCCTTATTAACATTGAATGCTTGAAATAAAGAGAAAATAGAAGCCTTAATTGGATTGTTTGAGCCATGAGGTATAGAAACCAAAGGAGAGAAGAGAAAGTTTTGGAAAGGTACAAAAATGAGAAGTAACCCTAATGTGCGAGAATGAGATGTATAAATAGAAGTATTTATGGTTTGGGGCTTCTTGTGTTGACTAGTTAAGTCACGCACACATACACTAGTTAAGTGTGTGTGTGTGTGTGTGTGTGTGTCGTGTAAGATAAGAGCTAAGGGGGAGGGTGCACCAATTTTTAAGCTAGAAATGAGAGTATACTTGGACCATGGCTAAGATATGTGGTCAAAATGGGTCAAAGTTACATGTGTATGTCTAGAACACAAACCAAGAATGAGAGTAATATGTGAGAAGGTCTCTGATGACATCAAATAACGTCTATTTTATATCATCATTTATCCCATGTAATTAACCTATTTTGTGTAGTTATTGCAAAGAATTGTTACTTAATCATTTATATTTGAGAATTGCAGTAATTATGGAGTAATTGGTAAAAGATAGCAAAAGGCGCGCATTCTGGAGCTTAAATAAAGATATTTTGAAGATTACTATTCTGAAGACCAATACGCCGTATCCATCAAGGAAGATACGGCGTATCCGTGCCTGCACTCACCAAAGACCACAGAAGAATAAAGCTCAATACGCCGTATCCAAAGAGACTCAATACGCCATATTCAAGATATAGTATGTGAATATTCTGGAAGATATCAAGCGTGGTCCCTACTCCAAGAAATCCCTAATACGCCGTATCCAATCCTTGGATACGCCGTATCGAACCGACTTCCAGACCTTATAAATAGAAAACTCAAAAATGAGTTTTAAGTGTGCTAAATCATATTCTCGATACCTAAACCATAAAAGTCAATTTTCAGAGGAGAAAAAGAGCAGAAGAGGTCGAGCAACGTTATCAATTCCATAGAAGACAACGTGTAATTCCATATACTTTAGTAATCGTTCAGTTTTTGGTATCATTCGTTAACTCGGTTAGTTTACCTTGGCTAAATAATTGCTTTTGTATTTATTATGACGTTTGAAGGCTAATAGTATTAGCCATTATTATGAAGATCTGAATGTTTGGTATTTGTTTATCTCGATTTCTTGATTTATCGTTGAATGCTTGTTTATGTTTATCAATTTATACTTGTTTACGCGCTTTTGTATGCGACATATCATTCAACTGGATCTAGTGATACGGACCAAGTAAATCTAGAGTCTGGGATAACTCTCTATATAGTGATTTATAAATCTAGAATAATAAGATCACAAATATTGTCCTTCTAAGTCTGTGTCTAGGTACGCTCGGGCTTTAACTAGTTAATTGGATATTGCCAATGGTTTATTGATCGTGTTGACTAGCAGGTGTGAACCTAAATAATTCAACAAATAACATTATGATTCCATTGGATAGTTGGACAAGTGGACTACCAATGTATAAATTGCCATTAAGCGGTAAATGGTAAAGTCTCTATGAGCTAGGGTTTAACAAGATCACCATTGCTTTAATCCCTAGGATAGATTATAATCAGCGAATAAGGATGCTTTATGCGGATACTTTAATTGTGACAAAATTAATGTGTCTAGGTCATTAGGATTGATGTTAACGCCTCTTAAGTCTTAAGAATGATATGCCACCCCGAGAGAAGAAATCATTGCACTAAATAAACAAACCAACTTCTAAATCGGATTAATAATGGTTAATACAGTTTTCTTATATTTGGCTCGACCGCTCTTTTATCTTTTGTTAATTAGCTTGCGTGGGTTAAAGTGCCTTGAATTGATTGTAGTCACCAACCAAACCGTGCCAGTCTCTCAGGCTAAAAATCCCCTTTTCCCGTTAGAATTAGGATTTAGACTGACATAGGTTTAGAATAGGATAGAATTAACATAGATTAGATAACCAAGATATTAATTAAATTGATAGATTTAACCTCGCTTCAAGTATTCGACACCCTACTTACCACGAAACTACTACCGATCGGGTACACTGCCCGTTAAAGTGTTGTTTTTGGTTTAGTCGACAAAAAATAAATTTAAAACTTGAATTAATATTATATACGTCACACAACGACACATCAAGTTTTTGGCGCCGCTGCCGGAGAGTGAAAATTAATCTTGATTTTTATTTGATATTTTGGTTTTTAACATTAGATTAGATCTAACCCTTAGGATTAGTGTAATTTAAATTAGTGTATATTCTATAAATTTTATATATTTGTCTTTAATTGTTTGCTTATATATATTTGTGTTTAATTGTTTGCTTATATATATTTGTGTTTAATTGTTTGCGTGTTTAATTGTTTTTCTTAAATACACTGTTCTGGTCGATAACTGAATACGGCGTATCCACTTCCATCAATACGGTGTATCTAAATTTTTTTCCAATACAGCGTATTCATTCAATTGATCAATACGGCGTATTCACTTCCATTGAATATGGCGTATCGATCGTCTAATAAAGTTCTTTTCCGTTCTCAAACTTATAGCCCAAATAATATATATATATATATATATACTAGATGCAAAGCCCGCCCGATGGGTGGGCGCGCCTTTTAATTATCCTTGGTCAAATTTAAGTAACGGTTAATGAAGTAGGAACAATTTTAAATTATAATAGAGTAAATAACGAATAAAAATACATGAATAGTAATCTGATAAGAGGAAATAAAATGTAAAAAATTATCCGCAGTTACAAAGTATATAGTATCGGTTCAAATTCGATATAAAGCTTCTTTATACACAACATTGGTCGTTGATATGTGAGAAATCACATATCTTTATTATATCCAAAATGGCCCTTAAATGATCAAAATGTGCATAAATATGCTTGTATATGTGTATTTTGTTATTTGTGAATGTATAGGTACGGATAGTGCAAAGAATCACAAGAAAACAGTCAAAACCGGATAAACACGGAAACGGGAATGGATATAGTACAAAAGAGCCGGAAGTTTCTAGTAAAAGGTCAATAAAGTCAACTCTTGGTCAACATTGGTCAATCACAAGAAGACAAAACCTTTGAAAATTCCACAAATACCCTTAATGTTAAACCAATTTCACCAAAAAAACCCTAAAACCCTAACACCGTTATCTCTTTTATACTTAAGAGATAACGGTCGTTAAATCTCTTATAAAACCAAAAACATAAACCTGTCACCCGGCCTATTTCTCCTTATAAAAGCCCAAGTCAACAAATACACCCGGGTCAAACTCAGTTAAAAAGGAAAGAAAACACGCGGGAAAAACAGTTTGTTACTGTTCATCTCCTTCTTCGTTTCACCTTGTGTAAAACAAAGGGTAAATTGAAATTGACAGCGTGGCTCAACAATTCAAGTGACAAGATATGATGTGGCAGAGTTATACGTCACCAAAGCCTCCCATTGGCTAAGACACCACAAGGAAGGACACGCGGGCAATTAAAGAAACACACCAATGATTGAGATTTTGCACTAAATCTAGTGCAAAAGAAGCACAAAGGGGTCTGACACACGGAATGCCACGTTGGCAATCCGTGTGCCTTTTATTGATCCAACGGCCAAGATTAACTATCCAATGATTGCAAGGAATAAAGGGACGAGATCAAAAGCTCAAGGGGAGCGTGTAAGAGGCCTAGAAGCATCCGCCAGCTCCTATAAATACAAGGCAATCCTCACTCACATAGATGTTAAGGGGAGTAGTTAGTTTTTAGTTTTTGAGTAGTTTTTTTTAGTAGCTTTTTAAATTGTAATTTTCTTCTCAAGTAATGTTTAGCTTATTGTAATCTCAATTTCATCTTGTATTCAGCTTTATTATCAATAAGAACTTAAGTTTTCTATTAGTGCAATTGTCTTTTCATAAATCTATTTTTTATGCAAAAATGGTTTAATAAGCTTCAACTGTTTCATAAGCTCTCAAATCTTCATAAGCTGGTTATTAACTCAACTAGGCTCTAAAAAGCTTAGTTGAGCTATATTGAGCTTATATTACTCAATATCCACCCCTCAAATTTACCTAAGCTTATTAAGGAAGGGAAGCCAGTAATGGAAGGGCTTCCAAGACCATACCAGCTTATCCTTGGATAAGCTGGAGCTTGTAGAGTAGCTCCTTGAGCTTATTTAGCCTTGTTTGGGCAAAGGCTTATGTAAGTTCTCAATTTACCTTTTCTGTCTTTAATATTCTAGCTTAATTCTGCTTATAAGCTTATTGTCTGCTTATTTTAGTTGTTATTTGCTTAATCTTGCTTATCTTAGTGGTTAAATGTTATTTGTGTTCAATAGTTAGCTTATGTCATAATTGCTTATCATTTTCTTAAATATGTCATAAAAAGCCAAAAATAAGTAGCATTAGCTTATAGTTCTTGTTTTCTGCTTATCCAGCTGTTTAAATTAGTTCATTATGTTTGTTAGTAGCCTATTAATATCTGGTATTTGAAGTTTATATTCTGAATTTCAATTCTATAAGCTTTAAATGATGTTTAAGGATTTAAGGGGGTGTTTGGGACAAGCAGTACTAACTAAGGTTAGTACTGCTTGAGTCCACTTGCTCTTTTGGATTCATTTTTAAACTCAATTTCAAAGTTTATAGAAGAAGGATTTAAGGTGTTTGTTAGGTATAATCTAATTTCTACAGGTTTTTGAGTTGCTAGTTTAATCCTGTTAGCACTTATCAGTTTCATTAGCATCTTAGGCTCAAGTCTGTTTTAATTGTTAGTTTTGCTTTATTTACTCTTAGTTATATGATTTATAGATGTTAGAAATTAGATTGTAGGTCTGCACTAGTTATTTCAAAGTTTTAGAGTTAAAGTGTCATTTGCATCAGATAAGAAAAACAAAAAATAGCCATTTTTAATCTTAATTTTCAGTAGGTAAAAGTGGTTTTTAGCTTTTCAAATTAGGTTTACAAGTAGCTTATAGGTTACTCTACATTAGTTTAAACTTGTTTTTCAATAATTAGCTTATTTTGATATCTGTTTTTAGCCTTAAAAATCTGCATTGTTCATTTTCAAAACCAAAAGTTACTAAGTGTTCTAAGTACAATAAGCTGTTTTCAAGCCACTTTTTCATTGAGTAATTGAATTTCAAAATGTTTTGTAAAAGCTGTTTCATATAGCTTTTTGGCCAAGGTTCAAAGTAATATAGGCTAGATTATCATAAGGATCTGTTTGTGGGCTTAAAAATAAGCTTAAAGATGTTGTTTGGTCTGTTTGGATTGTAGTTTTAGCTTAAGTGCTTATTTTAGATTTCTAGCTTATAGCCTTTAGTTTTTGCTTAATTTCTGTTCAAATTAGCTTATTAGATTAATATTTAGTCATTTCATAGCTTAATAAGGTTAGGATTTAGCTTATTGCATCTTTGCTTAAAAATCAAAAACATAGTTAAGTTAGAATAAGTAGCTTTTTAATCAGGCTTCTTCTTTGCTTATTTGATTTTCAAAATGCTTTTTGAAAGTTGTTTTAAGTAGTATTCTAGGTATACTTTTTAGGGTAATAAGCCAAAAGTCCATAAGGATCCTTTAGCTTATTGAAAAATAAGCTCAAAGGTGCCTTAAGGGGCTGTTTGGTTAACAGTTTACACCATAAGTGCTTATTTCTTTATTTTAGCTTATCTGCTTATTGTAATTGCTTATTTAGGTTTAGTTTAGCTATTTAGGTTAGTATAAGCCCATTTTAGCTTATTTGGTTTTGCCATTTGCTTATTTGAGCTTATTTGCTTTCTAGTATAGATTTTAAGTGCTTTTAAGTTTTTTTAGCTTTTCTGTCTATCTAGCTTATCATTTGTGCTTATTTTTGTTTTTATGAGCTTATTAGACATAGCTTATTGTTTTTCTTAGCTTATTTTAAGATTTCATTTGCTTATTAGTGCTTAAATTGCCCAATCAGTTAGCTTTTTAGTGGTTTAGTTTAGTTTAAGCAATTCTGTCTTTAACTGCTTATTTTTGGGCTTATTTTAGGTTTATAAAAAAAGTTGTTTTGCAAAAGTAGCTTATTTTTAAGTATTTTCAAAAGTTGTAAAAAAATTGTAAAAAATTAAAACACTTGGGAAAGTGGGAAACCCTGGGTGAGCAAGGCTCGAACCCGGAACCTCTACCACTCTCACCAAGCGTTTTAACCCCCACACACACAACCATCATGCTACAATAGCTCATCCGTTATATCTTTGCATAATCTATCTTTTATATACATTTTAGCCCTTTTTAGTTTATAAGCTGTTTTGACTTATTTCACAGCTTATTCGATAAGCTGTTTTCACAAACGTATTTTTCTTAGATTCCTCATTGTTCAACCTATTTTTCATAATTTTCACAAATAGTTTAGTATTTTTAATCATTTAATTTCAATTAAATCATTTTTAATTCATAAAAAATTATAAAAAAGTAAAAAAAATATAATTCTTTTTTAGAAAATTTTCTTTTATCATATAGTTTCTAGAAAAATTAGTTTTGCTTCCGTAGGGTTTAAATTGCTAAATTTCATTTTTTAAAGAACGAGATTCATTTCGTTCACGTTTTTTGTGTTTTTAAGCTCAATTCAACTCCGTTTTTGTTCTAGTTTTCTTTAATCTTACTTTTTAGTCAATTAAGGTTAGTTAAAAGTAGAAAAATTCATTTTAGGTTTATTTTGAAAATTTAGATTTTTTTAGATCTCGTTTTGCGTTTTTAGTTAAAATTTAATTTCCCGTTATTAAAGTTAGGTTTAATTGTCCCTTAATTTGCTCATTTTTAGGATTCTAGAAAACAAATCATCTTCGAACCAATTCAAATCATTGTCCAAATAACAAACGATGTCTCTATTTCATAAATCTTTGGGAAAACGACCCGGTAATCACTTACCGGTAAATATACGTATTATTATATATATTTGTGAGTGAATTTTCCTCAAGGGAAACTTGGGAATTTTCTCATACATTTATATTATTATTCATATATATATATATATATATATATGAAATTGTCTACATCAATTCTTTTCTCCTATAGTAGATGTAATTACATGTATATCAAAATTAGGAGTAACAGATGCATCTTCAGCATGGCCGACGGGTTCCATATCTAGAATCTCAACTTCGTTCGAATTATCCATCGACATATTTAAGGACACGGACAGAAAGTAACGAAGAGGAAATAAGTAAAGAGGACGGGATGCAACAAAACAGGGGGAAAGGAAGAACTCGAAGTATTCAGATAGAGAGTGGTAATAAGATAGCGTAACTATAAAAATGAGGAGTGACCCCCTATTTATAGAGAAAACGGGCGGGAAAAGAAACATTGCGTCACGTTAGAAAACGACATGGCGACATTACAACCACACGATGAGAATCGATGGACACATGTCATCATCACGAATACCTAGGTATGACTCGCATTCATTTTCTATATACCAGTAATTATACCATTTGCCTGCTAGCACATTTGAAGATCCAAACCAAAACCGCTAAGAAAAAAAACACAACACAACTTTTTATTAAGGATTGAATTATCATTCTTGATTGATAATACATATACTGAGGGGGCATGTCCGTGTATATGTTCGAACGGCATAGGCCAGACTAATCTTACCACTAGCTACACCGAATGGTTGGGTCGCACCTCCCTTTACATGAAAGGAGCCAATAATAATAATCAAAGGGAAGAACTTAGAAAACACCAAAACTATTAGGAATTGAAGGCTTCTGAAGTTACTACTGTTAGTTTTGGAAGTTAATACTGCTGGTTCATGATTGTGATGGTGTTGAAGTTTAAAGAAAATAGTCTAAGTTATTAGTGCTGCTAGTTATAATAGTTAGTGATGCCAGTACAAATATTAGTACTGCCAGTATAGTTAGTATTGTTAGTTAATACATAGTGCTGTTAGTCTTATATAGTTAGTACTGCTATTATGATATGCATGAGTTAAATTAGGAATAGATATGCATTATCATTATACACGTTTTGTAAGCCCATTAGGGTTTCCTTAGTGTATTAAAGGAACCCTACGACATAGTTAGAAGAGCATCTCAATTACAAATCTCATAGTTAGTTATTCTATAACCTAGGCAGAATATTATCAATCAATATATTCAAAGTTTAGTATTCATTGTTCTTCTTAGTATTGCAAGCTAGATTCCGCATAACTTGTAGTATTCATAATCATAGTTTCTGTCTTAGTAGTTTTTTTATCCAAGGTTACTAACCTTTACACAAGCTAAAGGAAATCAAGATCTATTCATTGGGATCAACAAGTGGTATCAAAGCTTGTTGAGAAACTCTGAATAAGAAGAACACTAGATCTACACAGGATCTCATTATCAAAGAGAAGTTATGGAATCACAGTCAAATTTTACCCAAACAGTCTCTTTACTAAAGCTTCCTATGCTTAAAATAGGAGACTATGATCTTTGGAGTATGAGGATGGAGCAATATCTTACTCACACAGACTATGCTCTTTGGTAAGTTATTGTGAATGGTGATGCACCTGCTGTTGCATCAGCTAGTACTGAAGGTCCTATTCCTCCTAAGATTGTTGAACAAAAGATAGCAAGAAAGAATAAATTAAAGGCGAAGAGCACTATGTTGTTGGCCATTCCTGATGAGCACCTATTATAGTTTCACGGAATCAAGGATGTAAAGAGCCTATGGGAAGCTATCAAAACTAGATTTGGAGGCAACAAAGAATCTAAGAAAATGCAGAAGACTGTCTTGAAGTAGCAATATGAGAATTTTACTGCATCAAGATCTAAAGGACTGGACAAAATTTATGATAGGTTTCAAAAACTCATCAGCCAATTGGAAATTCAAGGTGAAGTCATCTCCCAAGAAGATGTAAATCTGAAGTTGCTGAGAAGTTTACCACTAGCCTGGAATAACATTGATTTAATTATAAGAAACAAGCCAGATCTAGATGAGTTAAGCATGGACGACTTGTACAACAATCTGAAGGTGTACAAAGCTGAAATTAAAATCCAATCAAGCTCAAACTCAAACTCTCGAAATGTGGCTTTTGTATCTTCTGAAAACACTAGCAGTACTAATGAAACAGTTAATACTGCTCTTTATGTTTCTACTGTTAGTACTCAGGGACAAGCTTCTTCCTCAACCTATGTAGATGATGTCATGTTCTCTTTTTTTGTTAATCAATCTAAGAGTCCACTATTAGACAATGAAGACATGGAGCAGATTGATTCAGATGATCTTAAAGAAATGGATCTCAAATGGCAGGTGGCCATGCTTACCATGAGGATAAAGAGATTCATGAAGAAGACTCGAAGGAATCTGAATCTTAATGGCAAAGAAGTTGTTGGCCCTTGATATGAAAAAGGTGGAATGTTACAACTGCCATAGGAAAGGTCACTTTGCTAGGGACTGCAGAGTACCAAGAAATTAGGGGAATAGAAATGGAGATAACGTTTCTAGAAGAAGTGTACCAGTAGAGACTCCTACAAATGCCTTGGTTGTTTAATATGGAATAGGTGGTTATGACTGGAGCTTTCAGGCTGAAGAAGAACCCACAGACTTTGCTCTAATGGCCAATTTGTCTTCAAGTTCATCAAGTTTTTCAAGTTCTGACACTGAGGTACATACTTGCTCTAAAAATTGTTTAAAATCATTTGAAGCCCTTCAAAAACAATATGATCAACAGAGAGAAACTCTTAGTAAATCTAGTCTAGAGAGAATAGGTTATCAAATAGGACTAGAATCATTAGAAGCTAGGATTGTTGTTCATGAAAAGAATGAACTTGTTTATGAAGAAAAGATTGCTTTTTTGAATTATGATGTCCAAGTTAAAGACTTTTCTATCAAAAATCTTAAAAATCAGTTAGAAGAAGTCTTAAAAGAGAAAGATGATTTGAAACTTAAACTTGAAAAATTTGAAGAATCATCAAAGAATCTAACCAAACTGATAAATAGTCAAATATGTGTTAAAGACAAAACTGGACTTGGTTTTGATAGTTATGTGAATGAGAGTGAAGTACTTGATAATGTGGTTGATAGTCATGAGTGTGATCAAGTAAATGATAGGTTTAAAAAGAGTGAGGGATATCATGCAGTTCCCTCTCCCTACACTAGGAACTTCAAACCTGCAAGAGCTGACTTATCCTTTGCTGGGTTAGATGACTCTGTGTATAAGTCTAAAGTGAGTGAAACTATTACTAGTGTGCCTAATGTTGAAACAACTGTAACTAAAACTAGTAAGGATAGTTTGGAAAAGCCTAAAACTGTTAGGTTTAGTGCTCCTATTATTGAAGATTGGGAGTCTGATAGTGAAGATGAAAATGTGTTTGAGCCTAAAGAAGTAAAGCAAACAGTCAAATCTAGCTTTAAAAAGATTGAATTTGTTAATGCTAGGAATTCAACTGTTGAAAAACCTAGGAATTTCAGTCAAAATCCTAGAGATAACAAAAGAAATAGGAATGGTTTTGAGTTTACAAAGAAAGCTTGCTTTGTATGTGGGAGTTTCAACCATCTAATCAAAGACTGTGATTTTCATGATAAAAAGATGGTACAAAAACATGTGTTGAATAATGTGAAAAAGGGAACTGGTCAAAGGGAAGTTAGACAAGTTTGGAATAATGCAATGAGGGTTAATCATCAAAATTTCTCTAATTCTAGACGGGATTTTGCTCCAACAGCAGTTTTAACCAAGTCTGGCATAGTACCAATTAGTGCTGCTAGGCAAAGCTCTTCAAGAGCAGCAGCACCAGCTAGTGCTGCCAGGCTTATTAATACTGCTGCACCTAAACCCTTTGTGAATGTTGCAAGACCTAGACCAAATGCTTTTCATAAGTTACACTCACCTTATAGGACACCTTTTAACCAACAAACAGATCCCAATCCTTGATCGATTCCTTAGATTGTCTAAGGTTAAATTACCTTAGATAAATCCAAAATAACTTGTTGTAGAAACTTTGTGTGTATATTAAAGTGTATGCGGAATCTACACCTTAATACTCTAGAAGTAATATCAACGGAACCATAAATATGAATGAACAAGATATAACCAAATGCTCCAATATTATTAGATCAATAATACGAGTACTCTTAACTAGTACTAGGGTTTACAACCTTGAAGAATGCAAAACGTATTCTCAAAAGTATATCTAACACCTTAACCAAGGACCTCCTTTTATATACCAAGGAGTCCTTTACAAGATAACTACAAATATTTTAAGATCTTCTATAATTCTAAACATATACATATCTTTCTATCCTTATAAGATATACACCTAGATTACATCCATATATATCTTCTCACACGTCTTTATCTTCATGCAATCTTCTTCTGGCAGTCTTAAGTCTTTAGCAGTATTAAGTTTCTCTAGCAATACAAAATAACTCTAGCAGTACTAACATTGTACTAGCAGTACTAACTTAGTTAATACTGGTAGTTATAATAAGAGCAATATTAATCTCTTGGACTAGCAGTACTATCTTGTAAAGATTTATTCCCAACAATCCTCCCCTAAACTTGTGATTTACATCCAAATCTCAAGTTTCTTCTGAATCAAATCTTCTAGTCTTCTTTTGCTGAGGATTCTTTCAAACACTTCACTGCCTTGGCTTGTTTGCTAAAATGAATATTTTCCTTAGAAGCTCATTTGCCATTTCTGGAAGTATGATCATCATTTCTTGTATCTCTTCTTGTGATGGCTCAACTAGTTCTTTATCTTTAGGTTCTTCAACTGATTCTGATCTTTCTCTAGTCTTATGTCTCTTAGAATTATCTTGTTGAAGATTAAATCCAGGTCTCTTCATTACTTCCTTTTCTATCTCAGAATCCTTAGGTATAAAAGCATTATTTTGATCCCATACTCTTTCAAATATAGGTCTAATGTCTTCATAACTCATTCCCTTGAAGTAACTCATCTTGTATCCACCTTGATTCTTCAGATACATACATATGTTCTTCCTTACTTCATCTTTAGAAAAAAGGTCTATTCTATTGTGCATAAAATCTTATCACAGAAGGATCATTCCAGTTAATATCATGAGATTGATCATCTTTAGTTACAACCTTTTCCTTTATTACTTCCTTTTCTATCTCAGAATCCTTAGGTATAAAAGCATTATTTTGATCCTATACTCTTTCAAATATAGGTCTAATGTCTTCATAACTCATTCCCTTGAAGTAACTCATCTTGTATCCACCTTGATTCTTTAGATACATATACATGTTCTTCCTTACTTCATCTTTAGAAAAAGGTCTATTCTGTTATGCATAAAATCTTATCACAGAAGGATCATTCTAGTTAATATCATGAGATTGATCATCTTCAGTTACAACCTTTTCTTGTCCTGCTAATTTCTTCTTGTAGCTGTCTAGCTATTTCTTCATCCCTTGAAATCCTCTGACTCTCTTCTTCATTAAGCTGTTCTTGTAATCTTATAGCTGCTTCAAGACCAGCTCTTTCCTGTCTTAGCTTCAACTTTGTAGTAGTTTGCTCAGGCTCAGGCTCTGTCATAATTGCTTTACCTTTGTCTTTTCTCTTTTCTGCACTCCTTCTGATGTACACTAAATTTGCAATAGCAGTACTAACTTTAGGAATAACAGTACTAAGTTCTTCACCAATAGTACTAACTTCTTTTTCACCTTTTCAGCACTACCCTGATCTTCTATAAGCTCATTAGGTTCTTCTACATCTAGGAGTATCTCAGTATCAGTACTATTCTTCTCCTGAATCTCTGCATCCTCCTAAAACCATGTCATTCCTTCTTCTTGTACCAAAGAAATAGTGGGATCTCTATTAATTTTAGAGATCTTACTCCCCTGTTTGGAAGAATCCTCTGCAACATCTTCATCTTTTGAAAGAACTAGCCTTACTCTTCTCCTAGCTTTACTTGTCTTGACTTGCTTCTCTAACTTTTTGACCCTCAGAATGAGCTTAGTGTAAGCAGCACCATATGTTAGTTTTGTCTGCTTTAAGTCATTTTACAAATCCTCCACCTTCTTGGACAATGTGGTACATAGAACTGTCAATTCATTGAGTGATAAACTACCCTCATCACGTCCAAGTAAGTGAACACTTTGGAGAGGTGATTCATGGGACATTAGAGCAGGCTCCTCTGCAACAGATGTTGTTTGTGGTTGTAAGGTGGATGGATGTGTTTGAGGTGATAAGGATGGTGAGGATGTTATTCTTGAAGGAGATGATTCAGGTGCATTGATCATGGTAGGAAATAAAGGAAAATCTTCCCTAGAATAACCCCTTAAAGCCCTCTTCATATTGTTAAAGAGTTTGTGTGTAAGAGAGTGAGCAGTATAGGTTCTGGTGTGGGGTTGAAGGAGTCTCCTTTGCTTGTTTAAACAGTTTTGGAT
>BQNB010110449.1:0-22554 GCA_026074375.1 Tanacetum coccineum | reverse complement strand
TATCTGTTTGATTCGACCCTGTACTTAAAAGCTGTCTTCTTTTTTTGAACTTGAACCATTTTGACCTTTAACCCACCCGGGCACCCGGCTCTTTTACCACCTGTAGATTACTGCAAAGTGTGCTTTCTGGTTGTGACAAAGCTTTTCATTTGTAATTAGAAGAATGTGACTGCTGTTTTCCATGGCTCGAAATATGGACTTCTTCTGAAGCTCAATTCATATCCATACTAGTGATAGTACTAGATTGATATTTTCTTGTTTCTTTCCTTCTTGACTTGTAAGATATCTATTTTGGGTACTCTACAACTGAAAAATGACACAGAAACTTGACAGTCCTTCAAATATTGACACTACAATTTCCTGTTGTGTCATGTTTTCTTTCTTGCCAGAGAGCGTACGACCGTATGCCCAAGCCATACAGCCATATTGAAACTTTATGCCAGAAGGCACAGAACTGTGAAACGAACCATAGGGGTGTGTGTAAAAACCAATACGGTCGTATGACGACGTGCACTTACAGTTTTTTGTGCATAAATCGGTGCAAATTAGCTGCCGTCCCGAAAACGGTACCAGCATCGATTAGAATGTTCGATTCATGATTCGGGAGTATATTTCATCTCGTTTATTTTCTCTTTATTTTTGGTAATGGGGATAGAGAGCTTATTCCTATCAAAATATGATGTTGCTTTTCGTCTTATGTCTTCATAGTTATCCTTGTTATCGCACACATAACACATACTCTTAGTACCAAGATTCACGCTTTCAGGTGGTCGGGGATGATCAAACCATACAAGAGAAGGCATAGGATTTGTATACATTCCACCTCTCCATACACGCTCGGCCGATTCGGGTACATTGTTTTTGAGTCGTGGTTTCTGGAAATTTTGCCCTATATCTGTACTAATTTATTAAGCATTTACACAAAGTGCAAACCTCATTCCAAACCCATACCCCGCCCCGGCGGGATTGGGTATGTTGCTGTTACAACCCTCGCTTCAAACCCATCTCAACCGCATCATCTTCTTCAATTTTCCGCTCTTATGTCGCAATCTCTCTCACATTACTTTCTCGATCCCTTACACTATTATCGTTGGAAATCGTCAATACTATTCAAAAACCCCAAGTCCCCAATATAAAAAACACCAAAACTATTAGTCGATCGCTGATTTACGCGAATACCATACTAGTCAATAGAATAACCCTTTAAGATAACAAAGAGACATCAAAATCTCTTAACTATCGGCAAGACCTAATTAACTAAATAAGTTTATTAATTATAAAGCTTTCTTTGCACAAACATTATGGTATCATGAGATAATTATAGCTTTAACTTTCAGCAAACAGACATACAGTAGCTGCAAGAAATCAAATATGATCAAAACTAGTACATTTCGAGTGGAAGCCTTGGATGAGCAACAGTAACAAGTGGGATTTTTTTAGTAGTCGACAACGCAAATAATTCATCCATCCCTAAATCATCTCCTGTCATTTTACTCGGTAGTTTCCAGTTAAATCCATGAAGCAAGTTAGCCAAGCTTGACTCGATAACTTTTAGTCCTAAAGTATAACCAGGGCACATCCTTCGCCCTGCACCAAACGGCAATAACTCAAAATTATTACCTTTCACATCTATTTGTTTTCCAATGAATCTCTCGGGACAAAACTCGTCTGGTTTATCCCACAACGTCGGATCCCTTCCTATGGCCCATACGTTGACCATGATACATGTGTCTTTTGGAATATCGTAACCGTCAACTTCACAATCCTCGCGTGTCCTTCTTGGAGTTAACATTGGTGTCACTGGATGTAATCTCAGTGTCTCCTTAGCTATAGCCCTTATGTATGGAAGGTTGCGCATGTCGTTCTCGTCCACCCATCTATCTCGACCTATTACCTTATCCAACTCATCTGTTGCCGTTTTAAAAATTTCTGGTTTCTTTAGGAGTTGCGCAATTGACCATTCCACTATTACAGCTGAACTGTCCGTTCCACCAGCAAGCAAGTCCTATAAATAAAAGAAATGCAAACATACGATGTTTAAGACTATGTTGGTCATGTAAAAAAGTGCTCATTACTCTCAAAAAATGTATTGTCTTAAATGAATTTCGAAAACATAAGATGACCGGGTAGTGTACCTGTGTAAATCCCTTGACGCGATGTCTCTCAAGCTTAACTTCAAGAGTGGAATCATCCATACTCTGCAATAACAAATCAACCATGTCCTTCGGGACAAAATTCTCCGCCTCCATTCTCCTCCTTGCATCGTGCTCGTCCAACACATGCTCAAGAAACAGATCAAACTTCTTGCTCACTGCCTTCATCCTCTTCACATACCCTTGAAGGTCCATGAAACCGATACATGGTATCCAGTCCCCATAGTTGTACACCCCACTTAACAAAAACCACTCACCAATCATCTTCTTAAACTCATCACCACTCACCATCGATTTCTCCACCACCTTTTCGTCCAAATATTTCTTCCCCAACACCATCCGACTAATCACATTCAAACTCAACGTTGCTAATAGATCCTTCAACACAATTTCTTCACCTGATGACTTATGAACCTCCTTTATTAGCGATTTTATTTCCTCCACTCGAATGTACTTGTATGAATCTAGCCGTTTTGCACCAAACAACTCCACAGCACAAAGTTTACGTGCTTGTCGCCAATAAGCTCCATAAGGGGACCATGTGATATCGGAGTAATTATAGGCAGTGTATTTTCCTGCAGCAGTCTTTGGACGACAAGCAAAGTTGGCGCCCATAGTTTTCAAAAATACTTTTGCCATCTCGACCGAGGATCCCACCACAACACTTTTGGAACCAAATTTGAGGTGCATGATTGGGCCGTATTGTTTAGAGAGTTCATGGACAGAACGGTGAGGCAGCGTGCCCATGAGATTGAGGTTGCCGATGATGGGCCATGGTTCAGGGCCAGGAGGCAGGTTGAGTTTGGAGGTGGGACGACGAAGGTGGCGGGCAACAAGGAAAAGCGCCACTATAGCTAACCATGCAACTATGTAAGAATTAATGGAATATTGTTCCATTTTTTTCAGGATGATGAAACAATTGATAAGTGATTGCGTTCTTTTTATAGTATCGAAATGATCCAAAGGATATGCTAGGCACATACTTTGCAAATAAAGCTAGACAAATATTCATTGTTGATCTTACCAAAGAAGCAAGAACATGTTATTCATCTGATTTCCCGCTCAAGACATTGATTAAAACACTCATCTTTGTAGCATAGGAAAGTATTGTGTTTTATTGTTTTGTTGATATACTAACTACTATCTTTCTTCTTTGATCAAATAATTCAAGGAAATTCTTTTTGTTTTGTTTTTTGTTAAGAGATAATGGAGTATTCATAACTAGTACTCATAATTACGATCAAAACGGGTAGGTTCTTGTTCATGTCTTCAGGGAAGACATGCTTTTTCGACTCTGATGTACGCAGCTTCATCGGCCGTTACAACCCTTCCCGACCACTAGCTTCCAAAGACATTACAATCAACAAAACTAAAAAGAGATATCTGTCCCCAAAATCAAGTTTAAAAAGAGAGATTTTTCGTGAATATGTTGTCTTTATTTAGCTACTTGATATTTCTAAAGTAAATTTTTTGTAGAATAACAATAAAACCTAATTATGTCAATTAAGAATTCTCTTTGTTGACGAATATTCGGGACAGAACATACCTATCAAAACATGATTTCAACCCATTTGAACAAAAATAGGTCAAATGAGTCACCTCATAGGTTGGATTGGATGGAGTGAAAATAGAGTGATGGGTCCAAATGAGTCACCTCATTTTTCGTGTGAAATCAAGAATAGGTCAAATGAGTCACAAAAATGAGTCAATAGAATGAGCCAAAAGCCCAATACCCATTTGCCACCTCTGACATTGGGGATGGTATCAACTCCCTTTCTATTTTTGATGATGGTTTTCATAAAAAAATAGAATATGGGTAAAAGTTAAAATATACCTATCAAAACATGATATCGGGGATGGTCTGATAATCTTATTGAAGGGGCTCATTAGTTGTCTAGACGATTAAGTAGAACTAATGTGACGTTGGAAGAACGTTCGCGTGTGAAGGTGTGTGTGCACACGCGTAGGCGCGAATAATAGAGAAACTGAATGTATGTGTGTTGGAAAACAGCGTGTTCTTCTAAAATTTCTTTTATCAAATAAACAGTATAACACTGTAACATATGAATCATAGCAGCGAAAGCAATAACAATAAATAAACATAACACACATAAAAGGTTTTGCTCTCCGTGATTCGGTTAACCGTAATTTATTTTCAAAACCATGATATATCATTGGAATGGATGACACGAAACAAGGGTTCGTTTAGTAGGACGTAATGAAATGCTAAATGAATAGAATAAGCGACGTAATGGAATAAATGATGTAATGTAATAATTCATTACCCTTATTAATAATGTTTGGTTGGTATGATAGGACGGAATGCAATCGATAAAAAAAGACTAAAATGTCCATAGTTAATAAGAAGTGTATTTAACGTAGTTAGTTAATGGTGAACTTTTAAGTAATTTTGATTACATTACGGACGTAATGAAAAAAAAAGGGGCCCCCTATGGAATGAAAAGGGTATTTTTTATGTAACGAGTCATTCATTGTAATGAAGCATTACATTGTATAATTGTAAACAAACATGATTTTTCCATTCAATCGTAATAACCGATTTCATTCCAACTTTTATTACATCATATCAAACACTACGCAAGTGTAATACCGTTTGAGATGGTTCACACACCACTTCAGACAACACGAGTCAGATGCTAGTCTTTTAAAAATACAATCAGTACTAATCACCAACTATGATTATGCCTTATTATATCCCACCAAAACAATTGAGTAGTTAAATAATCACCAAAGCAAGAAAAGATAACAATGTTTTCTTGTATTCGTTCGGCAGTCGAGGGAGAACACAAGAAAGAAAAGAAGGAACCTTGAGGAACTTTTTTTTAGGTTATTATGTACTAGGAGGGTACTCACTCGCTGTGGCGGCACCGGATACTATGTAATAAAACTTTTTTGGCGAACAAATATTTTTCGTTCACATCGTCATCATGATTTTACGCATGATGAGAATTTTAAAAAATAACTTTATCAGACACTATTTTATATTGAAATATCAAGTACATGTGCATCATAATAAAATGACGATACCAAAATGGAGTCAGTAGTATTACGAGGTTGTGATGATTGACGGTGAAAGATACTTGCTCCAATATATATTGTGAAACATTCGTCACAATATTATATAACGTGCAAACATAGAGAATCTTCGTAATTTATATGTTTACACGTTGTCATACTTTATAAATCATTTGATCGTCGTACTTTTACATGTATGATTCTTTTCGATCGGATCTATTAGCAAAGTGATTAAGATCTTACTAGACTTGTACTAAATACATACATAGATGATAAATATTTTTTAAATATGTAGTTTTTAAAATTTTACAATATTCATAACCAAACAAAAATTTGGCACTAAACTTGCATTAATGAATGTTTTAAATAATTATATGTGAAATAATTATTGTTTAATGTAAGTGTTGCAAAAATCGCCTTGATTTTCAATAATTGGTCTTATTAATCGTTTTGGTCAAAAATCGGTCAACATACTGATTAATCGGATAAAAAATCTGTCAAATCGGGCATAAATCGGTCAAATCGGGCATAAATCGGTCAAATCGGCTAAATCGGCCAACTCGATTACGGATAGAAATCGGCCAAATTGGAGATAAACAGGCCAAATCGGAAAAACGGCTAAATCGGGAAAATCGGGCATACATCTTCAAAGTTTTATAAATTTATGTATGAAAAGTCCAATCCAATTAATTCCCGCCTAACCGATTAATCGTTAGGCGCTACTCGACCGCCCAGCTAGCGCCTAGCGATTTTTGCAACCTTGATGTATTATATAACATTAATCATTTGTATATGTTGCATATTAAGTTGTATTCCTTAAAACAAGACATTTAGTGGAGGAAAATGACTTCCTCCGCATAATTTTTACAAAGAAACTTTCACAAAATGACTTGTCTATGTTTTGACTGTGTTAATAAAAAAGAAAAGATAAAATTTTGAGAAAAGACACCAATCAAAACATGAACAAGTCATTTTATGGAATTTTTTTGTAAAAATTATGTGGATGTGGTATTTCTCTATAAATATAGACTAGCATGGTGCCTAATAGCGTATGGATATTTGTGGCCTAAAGCCACAAATCACACGTCAAAGTTGGGCCCATTATCAACAATTACAATAAAACCTAAGCCACATATGGCCTTAGAAGACCTCTCAGGTCGCGCCTATGCATGCACAAACGACTTTCACCAAACGGTTATGGAACGAAATCTGACACGTGACACTAGGAGACACACGGTGCGGCAAGCACGATCATGTATGAAACGTATTGAACCAAATCAAGAATGCCACTTGTCATCTTTTTCTGCCCATCATATGATTGACACATGGCTTGCTCACAACCGTTGATTATCCACATGGGGTCTACCCCAAAAATCCTAAATACCTCTCTATAAATAGGGAGTGTTACAAAAATGCAAATGAATCATTCTCTTTCATATTTCACACACTTGTTCACACAGTGGATACCCATACTTGGTTTGCTTCAGTGTTACCTTAGCCTTGATTCCAAATCATAGCTTGGAGTCCTTACCCTCCAACACGAAAAACGAACAACACAACCACCTAAAAACAACTCATAGTCACGTTTTTTACACACCTTACGTAAACATGACGTCATCCGTGGGGTCACGATACAAAATATTTACAAACTTTTAACCTATTTTTACTTATTTTCTCAACTATAAAAGCAAAAACACAATTCATATCCAACACAATTCTTAACAAAAAAATTCTGAAGAACAACCCCCACAAACTCCTTTGTCAGAAATAACCTACAACCACCTTGGACCGATCCCGGTAGAGGACCTCACTCACAGTGAAGAGGGTCAACAAACACTAAAAAACGAGGCTTATCAATCGGTTAGAAGCTTTGCAAGAAGACCAACATGAGAGGTACACGCAACAACTTACCACGTCAACATGCCGACACCACTTTCCAAGAAGAGCTCACACGGTTTCAAGAGTAGCAACGAGCATCTAGGTCAGATGTACAAGTCAGGTAGCATGAGAAGCAGAGGAATCTTAGTAGTACGGAGGATATCAGGGTTCACCATCAGGTAGATGATTTTCGTACACTAATGTAGACAAGCAGGTTAGGTGTCAGGGTACAACGCGAGGCAAGACATCAATATGTCCAGGTAACACCAGCCGTAGCATCTTACATGGAATAAATGATGGCAGAAAGAAGGATGGCAAACTCTCAAGAAAGTTTACGCCCATCCCCTTACACTCCTTCGCATACCCACATATTAGTGTTCAAAACACACCGCCACCTAATATTAAGTCTCACGTCAATGTAACCCCGAGCCCAACTAAAAAAATGCACTGTTATCATTTCTTGGCTCACTTTCCTAGGGTACCACTGTTATAAAAAAATGCATATGAAAACTGATAAAAACGGATGAAAACGTAAAAATACATATGAAAACTGATAAGAACGGATGAGAACGTACGAAAACATTATAAAAACGTATGAAAACCTTCAAAAACGTACCAAAAGTAAAAAAAACGTATGAAAACAAACAAAAACGGACAAAGTGTACAAAACCATGAAAAAAGGTAAAAAACGTACAAAACATATAAAAACAAATAGAAACGGATGAAAACGTACGAAAATGTACCAAACGTACAAAAATGTAAAACATGTAAAAACTTAAAAGGCACGTGTAAAAAAGTTGATTTTTTTTAAGAAATAAAATAATAATTAAAAACTAAAAAATTTTAAACAACAAACCACATAGACCATTTACGAAACACTTACGAGGGTATGTATGTCATTTTCACCATTTAAACCAGCAATTGCTAGAAGGGGTCTTTTATGTTATGTGGTGGATGATTTGGAAATTCCGCAACCAAGTGCTTTTTGGATCTTCTCATCCGCGTATGGAGCTTCTTTTTGATGATATTGTTTCGTACTCTTTTACTTGGTGTTCCAATAGATGTAAAAACAATATTGATTGGATTTCCTGGATGAAATGTCCTAAATCCATATCCTTGTAATTTTCTAGCTTCTTGCTAGTTTTTTATTAATTTCAATTTGCCGTTCAAAAAAAGAAAAAAAGACAATGGTAATATAGTCAGCTTATTGTCATATTGGTAATAACGAACAAATTTTGAAAGTATGTGGGTGTAATGATTATGAAAAAAAGTAAGTTGGTTATTACGATACAAATAAGAAAATAGATTGGTAAGAAAGAAAGATAACGTCATTTAGTAAAGGGACCAATAACAGGAGTGAGTTGAACCAATTCGAATACTCTAATGAGTACACGTTCGAATGGCTATATCAAAAGAGAAGGAAACGACAAAAACCCCTTATTCTTGCGGCAATCGAATGAAACAAAACAATCCCTTTATGAATTTAAATATTCAGCCCGAATAGTTTGACCAAGAGAATAATCAACATAACTTTTCTTTTGTGGTTTTTAATTGTATGTCGTGAGTATTGTGTGAATTAAATTAATGAGATGAGATGGGGTATTTATATAGCCCTCTAACTCTAGTTGTAGATAAAATAAGATATTCTCATAATTCCTATCACAATACAACTCTCATCCCTTATTTTCTAAATTGATTCCAAAACCTCTTTCTAGAAGCTTATAGGTCCGGTCACAATAAGACCCCCATAAAGTTCGGGTTTTGTCAATTTTAATCATTTCGGTTCATATTTAAATAGTCGTTAAGTTAGTTATAAAATATAACGGTAACTAACAGTTATTTAAATTATCAATGTGAAGCATATTAAATCCTTAATAATAAATAAATATATATTAAGTATTTAATAAACGTACTCTACGTGTCTTACGTGTGTGCCCCCAATAGGCTCCCGTATTTTCGGTCGTATAACATGCGTATCCGACACATATTCCAACAGCTCCAACTTGGGAGTTGGAGTAGTATACTGCATATATATCAGCAATGGAAACGTCTAGCAACACTCGCATGCCATAAATTAGAAATACTTGAGATAAAGTTTCAAGAACAATCTCAGCTTTAATGGTAATGTATTACTTGCCATTATCATCCATTTGTTACAGATACCGTTAAACCATGGATATGGATCTTAACTCATTCCATATAGTTTAACTATTTAGTTTCTCGTTAGAGAAGTTAATTCAGATATACCAAATGTAATCAAGAATCATCTTGGATTACCCTTTGGGTACGGCCATACAATTATCTGATTAATTCTGGAGAGGCGCCATGGTATCATTCTGCACATATCAAGTGGAGGAACAAATTCTTTGTTGACTACAAGTGTTGTGGATGCTGCTTCACATCACTTCCAAGAATAGCCTTTATAACTACCTTATTCAGGACATCGTTTGACTTATCCTTAAAAAGTAATATCCATACATACAAAACTTGTTTGTATCACAAGTCTAAGGATGACTTATTAAAACCATTTTTGATATATTATTCATGATAAGGATCCAAAAGTAAATATTCGAAGGTTGAGTATTCAATATGCATCCCTTGTGAATACACATGAGTTTGGCAGGAACAGTCCGTATATTTAAATAATATCACCAACACTCACATTTTCCTTATGTAATAATATTCTCATATTGTTAACCGACAATGGACATATTTAGAATGATAAATCATTCATGGATTAAACATGAAAATATAGAATAACAGTTATCATATGAATGAAAACAAACATCAAGTGTCTTTATTCATCAGAAAATAAAATCTGTCCTATAATTCCAAATTATCCAAATACAAATAAAATACAGATTTACATGAGAATACTAGCTGGTATCATTCCTATTTTCCTAGTCAATTCAGAATGCTTAGGAAATGCTAAAGCCTTCATTATTATCACAATCATTCCTACTTGCGCAAAAATGTCTTGCACCTTTAGTGATTTCATGATCTTTCGCTATTGCTATGGCTCCAGTATTATCACAATACATACCTATAGGTTCTTCAATTGTGGGAACAACACCAAGCCCATAAATGAATTTTTGAATCCATACAGCCTTTTTTGATGCGTCAAAAGCAGTGATATATTCAACATCTATAGATGAAGTTTCAAAAATACTTTTCTTTGTGCTTTTCCAGTCAACATCACCTCCATTAACAACGAATACATATCCAGTCTAAAGACGCTTTAAGGACGTCAGCATCCACAGATACCAGCAACAGTGTAGCAAGAAAACCCTGAGAGCCTCTACGTTTCATATCACCATCGAAACAAGAAACACTATCTTAAGTATTGCAAAGATCCTCACTAATGTTCTAAACAAAAGCTAGTGAAGTTCACATGAATTATGTTAAATTCGGCTCGTTATGTTCAGGGGCGAATACATCATCAGGACGAGTACATCTCACACATTTACATAATCGTCCCAAGTATGCCGAGAGCGACGCATGTGACATTCTTTAGCATGCGTCTGATTTTCAGCAGTGTTTTAAAGCACCTGTGACTTACTCAATTTTAGCTTTTCTTGCATTGGGATTAGTTTCCATCTTTTTGGAATTCTCCCATAAAAATATACTTTCAAGATTTTCTCAATGTATTCACTTTGACAAAGACCAATTAACCACTTTGATCTATTCGTAGATCTTAATTCAAGAATAATATGCAGCCTTCTCGTAAAGCTTTCATACAAAACATCTTCAAGATATATTTTACATCTGTAACATTGGAATATTGTTTCCCATGATCAATATGTCATCGACATACAAGATTAGGAAAGTGACATAACTCCTACTAGCTTTCATATATACACATGGCTCATCACGATTTTGACTGAAACCGAATTTCTTAATTTCATCATCAAATCATTTATTCCATTCCCTAGATGCTTGCTTAAGTCCATAAATAGAACGCTTGAGCTTGCATACACGGTTTGGAAATTTTGGATAAACAAAACCTTCAGGTTGCACCATATAGACTTCTTCGAAAAGATGTCCATTGAGGAAGATAGTTTTGACATCCATTTGCCAAATCTCATATCATGAGAAAAATGAAACTATGGATTATAAGAATCCTAATAGCTCAATTCTGCAACTAGAGAAAAGGTTCTTCATAATCAACCTTGTAGTTGAGTGAACCATTTTGCTACAAGACGAGCTATAAAGGTTGTACTGCACCCATCCTATGTTAGGCCTCTTTTGAAGAGCTATTGAGCCTACCCAACGGTTTTTGCGTCAGGAGAAAGATCAACTAAGTCCCAAATTCGTTTGTCTTTCATGGAAGCATCTCCACATTCATAACATTAAGCCATTTGTTAGATTCAGGATCCAACAATACTACTTTATAGTTAGCGGGTTCACCAAGATCCCCCAACTCATGCTCCTCAGCATCGACGTGTAAACACATTCGATCTAGGGCACGGCGTATCCTTATGGACTTACGAATGGGATTGAAAACACTTTGAGGTTCATCAATTTCTTGATCATCCTCTCATGATTTTAAGCTAGTGTCTATAAAGTGATGCTTATCATCTTCTTAAATGATTTTAAGAATCTTCTAGACCTCTCCACTTCATCTTGAGTTATATAACTAATTCTCAAAGAATACAGCATCCGGGCAACAAATATTTTGTATTCTCGGGTAGGTAGTAAAAGAATATCCCACATTTTCCTTAGGTATACCTACAAAGATAACCCTTACAGATCTGGGTTCCGACGTTTGTCAGGTTTTATGGGTAAGTGTATCACGCTTAAATAAGTATCCTCACCACCCCAGACGTTTTAGTAAGAAAAGCTTAAGGGCTTGCCCAGTCATACTTTTGTCATTGTGTCTTTTCAACCCTTCTTAGTTAACCATGTTGAGAATGCGTAAAGCAGATCAAGGCATAAATCCCAAAAGGCCTTTGAAGAAGTAGTTTGACTCATCATGAACGAACATGTCAGCATTGTTATATTTCACCTCTCAGACACACCTATTGATGTTTTGGCTGTAAGGAGGATTCGATCTGGCAATTGATCCACTGTTGTTCATTTAGATTGATCCAAAACTCTTGATGACTCATTTATTTACCTCCACCATCAAAACGTAGTGACTTAATGGTCTTCCCGAGTTGGTTTTCTACTTCCTTTTAAAATACTTTAAAAGTTTCAAACACTTTATGTTTATGTTTTAGCAAGTAAACATAACCATAACGACTAAAGTCGTCAGTGAAAGCGACGAAGTAGCTTGCTCCTTGTCTTGACACAGTTCTAAATGGACCACATACATCGATGTGGATAAGTTTTTCCCCCTTAGCAGCCTTATGCGGTTTCTTCTTTTAGTTTTTTCTAGACCCTTCCTGCTCTTATTGCATGAAGTGCAGGTGCAACATCTTTTGGTGGTAGAGTTTGCTCATGTAGCTTAAGCATTGCATGCAACTTAGTCCCGGTCTTCCCCATGCAATGCATGTTGTAGTTTTGCACAAAACTGTCATATTCCTTTCTTAGAGAGACCAGGATGAGGCTCACTGCAAGGTTTTGAGTCATGACATGACCGTGACGTTCCAAATGTCCTATACTACAACTCTCATGTTTGAGAACGTACGAGCTTACGACTGTCCTTCATCCGTTTGCGCAACGTGTGAAATTTTCTCACGGTGCGAAGAAGTTCCTGCTTTGCTTATGTGTCCTTACAACGTTTTCAGATCCTTAGCATATCATATGCACCAAGTTGTTCCATGATTCTTTTGGATATAATGGTTTTCACACACATCATAATCGATAAGACCCGCAATTTCCTCGACCTGCCTATGAGAAGATGTTCAGGACATCCGGAGGAAGTACTTGTCCAGCAGGTGGAACTGGCATAGCAGGTATTGGCTGCTCCAAAAATGGTAACTTGTCTTCAACTGATAGCACAATCCAAAGATTGCGGTACCAAATCCATGATGTTGGGTCCACTTAGTCTTTGTTTCTCAAAGGAAAAAAACCCCCGCCCTGAAAACTAAATTGTTCACGACTGTGGTAGTCATCCACAATCAGAAAAAGTTCAAATCATTAGTATTTTTGATAGTTAAATTCTTAATATAATTAACTACCCAATTAATTTACTAATTAAGACTAAGATCCAACTTGACCTCTCACTTATTACCTAAGGTCTGACCAATGAGTAAACAATAGGGCAAGTGGTAAGCGACGAGCGTTAATTGCATTTGATGCAACTCTTAGATTTATGAGACTTGTCATAACATTAGTAAACATGTAATAATGTCAAGAGCATGTTTAATCTCATCTTATGCCTCGGGTCCAAGGTCTGACCAAGCATACACGATTTAAGTCCACCAAGCAATAACGTGCAAAAATCGCCATAGGTCTGACCAGTGAACGAAATTCGCCATGGGTTGGAATGACCCTAAGTTCTGACCAAAGAGGCCAAGCCAAAAATGCAACGTGTTCGTTGGTTGGCTGGCATAGACTTAAAATTTTCACATAAGGTAATCACATAAAAGTGTTCAAAAGCGTGACAAAGAGAGCATGCAAAACAACTTTGTTAGCTACTTAATTTAAAAACTTTTATATAGCGAAATTGTAAGTAATAATAAATAAGTGTCTGCTCGTAACAATCAATCGAACTTAGCACAAAGAAGCGAGTAACCAGGTTCACGCGAACTTATTAAAAACCTAGATTCTTTAGGAATGTCCGCCTTAAACTTCTCTCTTGTAGTTATGTTCTATTTGAATGAAGTCGTACTTTCCAATAATTCATAATGTCCAGTTTTTAGTTAATCAAGAAATCAAGTTTCATAGTTTTGTGTCTTATTAATTTTCTTAAAAATCAAGTTTTCCACGAAACAAATAGCAGGTCACAATGAACATGTATTTTAGGCGTGTAATAATAGACCATTATAATCTCATCTCTTCAATGTCATAAATATTCGTCTGTATTTGCGCATACATAATTCTAGACGTGTATAACAAGATATCAAGTAAGACACATATGATGCACATAAGCAGACAAATACAAAAGATAACATTAAATAAACAAGTAAACATGTAATATCCGAGTTCTCTTGCGAGTCTTCCCTAATTTAAGAACCATAAGACCCTCATTAGGTTTTAATCTATGTGCCTAAATCGCTCCATTCATCACAAAAGTGATTGAGTAGGTCTCATGGCCGAAAAAGGAAACAAAATCAGACTAAATATTTAAAAGATCTAGTTTTCAAAAATAAAAGATTTTATTACCATAAATAAAAATCAAGATCTTTTAGATATGTAGTGTGATTAACTTTCCAAAACAATCATTATCATAATAAAAAAGGAAACAAATTTACAAAATTAACAATTTAATGTTAATTCCTTTTTAACCTATATTAACAATTAATATTTTTCAAGATATAGATCTAACATATTTTATTAAACATGGCAATATTTGCATAATCTGCCAATTTTGCAAGAAAAATAATAAATAAAATATAATACGCAGCTTAATGCGGATCCAACTACCTGTATCACATTACACCCTCTATTCCCATATCTCCAAATTGAACTCAAAAAAACCATTTCAAAGCTCATATGGGCCGGCCACATTTTAGGGCACCCATAGGTTCGGGTTTTGTTCAATTTATTCCTGGTTTATATTTAAAGTACCCGTTAAAGTTAGTTATACAGCTAATATAAATAACAGACTATTAAATCATTATCGTGAATAAAAACATAAAAAAAACTCTTCGTATTCTACCGTTGTGCCCCAATAGGCTCACGAAATTTCTAACTTACATAATGCGGAACCAACTACCATAATTCCAACACAATAAACTACAAGTGAACCGAACATTATTGTATTAACCACCTCGAATTGTTACAGGAAAGAATAAAAAGAATGCGTGTTGTTTTAGAACATTCACCCCCTACCTCTATTTTAAAGAGGTGAGGGGGAACCACAGACTATACATTCAAGCCTCCTACAAGGACATTCCTAACGAAAGCTATACTGTGCCTTGCAAGGCATTGATAACTATCATATGAAAACTAAACATACAATTGACTTAATTCTACTTCTCCTTAAAGCTCAATCATTGAACACTAAGTATAAGATAACAAATTTCCGCACCTTAGTAACAAGACTGTAGTTTACCTCGAACCAAGTATCTTCATGCAAACTTGAAACTTTAGCCTGGAACCACCATTGTAAACACGCCATCTGCATATCCCTTTAATGCTATCTTTTGCAACTTCAATCACTTTAGATTCCTTACGATCTCCTGATGAAGTGATACCTCACGTGATATGCTTTTTTTTTGTCCTCTCATGAAACATTGCATTTGCTCTTGAGAGATGAATTGCACTTTGATTTACACAATTAAACAACCACTAATGACCTTTAGTTATACTCCCCAGTTCCGATACCAGAGCATCTAAGCCAATGCTTCCATAAAGCTGTTGTTAAGCGCCCATATACTTTGCCTCTGTAGTAGATAAATGCAACAACATACTGCAGAGTTGCTTTCCACTCACAACACAGCCATGTACTTCAATAAACACAGTACCCCGTTATCGAGCTACCGCTTGTATGATTAGGGTCCTTACATAATCTGCATCCACGAGAACCGACACATCTACGTGTTTTTCCCTTGATCTCTACCATAACACTAGACCAACGATCAGCAGTGCCCATTCATAGTTGACATCAAACCACTTTCACTTGCCATCCCAGTGGTTATATTTCCCAAGATTTCGCCAAATACCTTGCTCTCAATGTTAATAGCGAGAATATCCCGGCTAGTCAAAAACCATCAAGTCATTAAACATACCTACAACATTCGCAACTAATGATTCACGTGTGAATAATACAACACACCCAAATATCCTCAACATATCGTAATTCGTGCCGGATGAGCTCCTTTGACCAGAAATCCATAGGTGTCATCTTCTCCAATGATGTAGATAAGCGAGAACTATATACATAAAAGATATTCGTCGCCTTTGCTCTGCCCATTAACGATTCGTGGATAACCATTACTAACCTTGTTTAAAGAGCGTCATGTTCATTCGATCAGCTAGACCTGTTGCGTAGTTCCTGCAACTTCAAATGTTCTGTACTACACCGGCTAACTCCTTGCCACAAGTTATAAATTCTTGCGATTACAAAACTCCAAACTGTTATCTTTTGTTGGAGGGTGGTGTGATGGATGGTGTTTGCGGTGGCAAGGGTGGTTTGGCTTAAAGGGAGGGGGGGGGGGGGACACATCATAACCACAAAAACCGGTGGAGGGGAGGGGGGGCATGGGCTTGCCTCCACACTTTGGGTGGAAGGGTGGTGGGAGGGGGGGGAGAACGCTGCGGGAGTGTCGGTGGATTGAGTTAGAGTTCGGCCAGGGAGACGCGGGGGAATACGATTTGAAGTGGGGTGGGGTAAGCGGAAGGTGATTGTAGGGAGATTGAGATAAGGTTAGATGGGGTGGGGGGGGTTGCTACCGAGGGGGGGGTTGGAGGCTCCGGAGGTGATAACTGGAAATAGGATTATTTAGATTATGGAGGGGGGTAAGATAAAGGAGGGGGTTAGAAAAAGGGGGGGGGGTGCATGTTGGTTGGTGAATTTTATTATGGTTATATGTTTGGAGAGATACAGGAGAGAACGTTGGAAATATGATTAGGGATTATATATTAGTTGAAGTAATTAGGTAATGAGTTTGTAATATTTGTAAAAGTGGTATGAGGTTAAAGAATGGGTAATCTTATAGTAGTGGGAAAGATGATTGAATTTGGGTTTGGGGAGAAGGGGGTTGGGAGGGGTGGAGGTTTAGGATAGGGTGAGATATATTTAGGTGGGTGGGTGAAGAGGTAGGGGATGGGGGTGAGGAGTGAGATGTAGTGGAAGAGTGGTTGTTATGAAGTGTTATAATATTTTAATTAATAATTGTTAGTAAGGTTGATTTATTTAAAAGAAGTAATGTTATAAATAATTGGATTGAGTAGGGTTTTAAGAGAATATAGATAAGAATGATTAATGATAATTGGGATTATAAATATTTGATTTTAATTTAAATGGAAGAGAGGATGTATTTGGAGTGGTGGGAGGAAGGGAAGGGGGTATGAAGGAGGAGTGAAGATTTTGTTATTTGAATATAGTATGGGTATGTGGGAAGGGTAGGGGAGTAGGAGTAGGTTAGTCCACTCTTTGATACACCGATATACGACTTTTATTCTTTACTTCTTTTTTTTTTTGTTTCTTTTTTATTTCCTTCCCCTTACCATATAACCCACACCATCAATCCTTTTGCATCTGTCATCTTTTTTTAACTCCCGTGAAATGAGGCTAGAACAAACATCTTCCAAAGTGACGACTCTCTTCCATAAAAGCAATGTCTCCACAAAGTTATTATAATAAAGACGGTATGACGTAAGTAAATAGTGCCTGATCCTTCATCATCTATCAAGCGTCTATGTTTTGCTAATCACCGAACAACTTATTAAACTCACTACATGTTTCAGAAAATTTTTTTACTTAATGCATGTAGAAAGTGAATACTTATTCTTCAGACAATTTATTGGCTAAAGAACTTTTCATATTTAAAGTTCAACTTAATCCACACCCCGCAGCCGAAAATTCTTTTGTGACTTCCCTTAACACCTTGTTATCCAAGCACAAGAGTAAGGTGCTGTGTGCTTTTTTGTAGACATCTGTCTTCAACGCCGCAGTTTTATCAGTGTCTATCATGGTTCTCGGGAATGGATCTAACGCAGCCTCCCAACCATGTTGAATTAATAGACACCGCATCTTCACACGCCACAACCCGAAGTCATTAGACCCGTCAAATTTTTCAACGTCAAACTTCGGTATCGACGAAATATTCTTTAACCCTTGTTGCTAAAAACACCTTCTTGCAAATCGATTTAATTAGAAACCCTAAACCTCGATATTGAACAAGTAACCAAGTCGATAATCTTGAAACCCAAGTACCTCGACTATAAAACTTGTATCACAAGAAAAAACCGCAACAAGAATCTTCAATTTTAATTGTTATTAAAATAACAACACCTTGAAGTGGTTTTATATACTAAAACTAAATAAAAGTTACATTAACAAAATTACCTTTTTATAAAACATTTTGTGGTGTCACAAAACGACAACCAAAAAGGATATTAATGATTAAATACAATTTGTCTTTTCTCCTTGTAGTATTCTTCACGTGTAAAGAAAAGAAAACCAACCA
Source organism: Tanacetum coccineum (assembly GCA_026074375.1). Lineage (NCBI taxonomy): Eukaryota > Viridiplantae > Streptophyta > Magnoliopsida > Asterales > Asteraceae > Tanacetum > Tanacetum coccineum. The sequence goes on along the minus strand of BQNB010110449.1, from coordinate 4,247 downwards.
ATCAGAGGTTACCTTCTCTTTCTTAAATTCTCCTTCACGTGAAAAAAATAAACCCTTCTTCAACCTTTTGTCTTCTTCGTTTATACCTGTAACTCCAAAAAAAAAATTTCGAAAACCAAAGATCGTTTTTTATGCCTCTAACCATTGTAACCATACTAGCACTCGAACTTAAAGACTGACAATAACCTGGCTCTGATACCAACTTGTTGTATGATTACGACAATTAACCCGAAGCTCGGAATCTCGGAATGTTAGATCGCGGTATGTATCAAGCACAAGTTGTGACCTTCAAACGTAACCCGTTAAAGTATGAAGAAGCAAGACAAACAAGAAACTACAAGTTGAACCGAACGATTATTGTATTAACACCTTGAATCGGTTACAATAAAAGAATAAAAAGAAAGCTGTGTTTTAGACATTCACCCCCACCTCTATTTATAGAGGTGAGGGGGAACCGACTATACATTCAGCCGCCTACAAACATTCCTAAGAAAGCTATTACTTGCCTTGCAAGGAAAGTAACCTACATAAGGAAACTAAACATACATTGACTTGATTCTAATCCTAACTAATCTTGGAAACTAATATAGACTAACATTTTATATTCAACAAAAGCATAAAGGCATCACTTTAGGTGAAAATGGATTTTAAATATGAAATGTAGTTTTCATACGACTTGCAATGTTTGATAGTTTGACATGTATAATAGTAAGTAACGTTAAATACGTTTTCGATAACTATTTGGAATGGTAAGCTAAGGAGTTCTTGGTAAATAAACTCACTAACAAGTCTACAAATAGTACATTTTGAAATCAATTACAGTATTAGTTTGAAATAAATATCAAAAACGGTAATATTCCTTCGAATTGAAGTCACTAAAACGCCCCTAGAAATGTTTGATGCTCCCTATTAATATGTAACTTGTTTAAACTTTATTATTTAGATGACCTAAGCATGCTTACTTCTAGTCTGCCTTTGGCCTTTGTCCTGGCAAAAGATTAAGTGTTGTATGAGCCAATGCTAATAATGTATTTATGCATGTATGACGAAAAGTAGCCGTATCACAGATAAGAATAATCCCTAGCGCAACGGCTCTTTTTTCATTCATATGATATAGGACATTTCAAATGAATCTGCAGCTTCTGTGAGTACCAAGTTAGTATTAGCCAATATATATTTAATACTAGCTTAATGACCCGTGTAACCCCGGGTGTATTTTAAAAAAATATTTTTAATAAGTTCTGTGTGTAAATAAGTGAGAAAAAACAAACGTAAACATGTTCCATTCATATATGAAAAAAAATCACAGAATACGTGAATTTATTCATCACACATTTGAGTTTATAAGGATTATCATAATAAACGTAAATGCAATTTAATCTCCAAGTTTGATGGGCTTGAATGGCAATAATCGTGAGCGTTAATCAATCAAGCAGCGAATGTCCATTCCGCAAACACCTAATAATCAATACAAAATGTAAGTAAAGGTAGATTTTGATTACTAATTTAGTAGAAATTTGAATACAGTAAAAAGCATGTGAGATTTATATTGTACATACCTCTTGAAAGTCCATCATAGATGTAAACACCCCATTTTGACATATAGCAGCGAAAGCTAATCTGGGGTATTACTTCATGGATCAACAGACATAATCATAGAAAACGACTCAAAATAGACGTTTTGGAAAATTTAGTTATCATTCAATATTATATCAGAGTTTACAAAGAGGTCCCAAATCTAGAAACCATAAAGTTTGAATGATAACATGTTTACCATCTTCAAGTCTGTGCCATTCCGTCCATAGTTTCTATAATTACCTGAGAAAACATGCTAAAATTTCAACACAAAGGTTGAGTGAAATTCATAGGTTTTCAGTTATAATAGTTGAGTATAAGTTTAATAGTGAGTTATGTTGTTATACACCCATAAGTGTAATAATTGCAATGAGTATAATTATTATGGAAAACAATATTATCATGGAAAACAGTATTATCATGGAAAACAGTATTATTGCTCTAAGCTCATGAATCACATATTTAAACTTAATATAACCGAGGGCCTCTATCCGAAGAAATACTAGGAGCTACTACCCAAAGAGATACTGGGAGCTACTACCCAAAGAGATACTGGGAGCTACTACCCAAAGAGATACTGGTAGCTACTACCCAAAGACCAAAGAGATATTGGGAGTCAATATCCAAAGAGATATTGGAAGATATTACCCAAAGAGATATTGGGAGATATTACCCAAAGGGATATTGGGAGATACTACCCAAAGAGATATTGGGAGATATTACCCAAAGTGATATTGGGAGATACTACCCAAAGAAATATTGGGAGATATTACCCAAAGGGATATACTAGGAGTTAATATCTTAAGAGATACTTCCATGTACTTAGGCAATAATATATTAGAATAGCATATGGTTTAGAAAACACTTGCATTCATGATTTATAGCATGTATTTCCCTTACGGGTTTTTGAAAACAGTTATAGTCATGTAATGTTTAGAAATCCAATAAGTCATTTTATAGCATGTATCCCCCTCGCGGGTTTATAAAATATTCAAAAGATTGAAAATGCGAGGCTATGAATCTCACTAAGTCTTTGAAAAGTAATTACATTGTTATAAAATAAATAAGTATGCAAAAGAGTTTGTAAACAAGCATGTATCCCCATCGTCGATGGTAACAAGATGTTATCTACTTGAATGTGGGAATTCAGTATATCAATTGAAAGAAAGTAGCTTCATCGCGTAACCTGGGATAATATGTCGAGTCTTTGTTTGATTGTCAAATATTCATAATGTTTAATCATATTTGATTTATTAATTTATGGATATAGTGTATCACTATTCGGGCAATCATAATCCAATGGCCACGCAGTATTGTTTGAGGAGTCAGGGCACTTTAAATCGTAAACCCAGCAAACTCGTCAAAACGAAAACTCAAATGAAACCCTTCATATGAAATTCCCTAGTAACGTGATACGATAAGATTTTAAGTTTCTTCAAAAGTTAGTTGATGATAAATTACGTTAAATATATAACGAAATAATGCGTCGATTTATGATTAATAACGATAAATGTGTCGGGTTTTAATAAAATCAAGTTTTATAATATTAATATATATTTTTATAATTTATATAAAAATATAATATTTTATATTTTCAAGTTTGCAAAATTGGCAATATATACCCTTGGTTTATAAACTTTTACGACTTTAGTCCTTTATATATAAAGTATATATAATTTAAACCTTTAACTTTGAAACTTGGCAAAATAGGTCCTTATAGTTATAACTTTAGAATAATGACATTTTCAGCCCCTTTAGTTATAAATTTCAGAAAGTTACGATATATACCCCTATGCATGGAAATATTTGCAAAACAAGTCCAAAAAGCCATGCAAGCTTATTTTAGGATTCCAAATGATATTTGCAGGTTATAGCTTATTAGAATAAGCTAAAATAAGATGTTCTAACGTAACAAAAGTTTAGAAAAAGGATTCGTTAGCTAAAAAATCAAAACGAGTCTTTTATAGGGTTTTAATAAAAAACACATGGGTTTGAGGATTTAAAGCTTCAAACAAGAGTTCTTATATGATATTAAGAGTATTATGAACATTATTATACATAATATAAGCTTATGGAACAAGAGCTTAGGCTTACTTTAGCTAAAATGGGTCGAAATAGTCGGGTTCGTACGCCTAGTAATGACTTCAAGGCTTCGTTTTTCTTGCTTCTTGGCTTATATTCTGAGCTTAGGGACTTCACTTAATCCTTCTTGGTCTAAGTTAAGACTCCATTGTTGTACTTGATGAATTTTGAGGTGTGATTTGAAAGGGTGGGGAGTTTGGCTATATATAGGGCTTGAAAACCCTTGGTGGCCAAGTTTTGTGTTTTGATTAGTGTCAAGGCTAGGATAGATGATTCATGGAAGCTAGTAGGTAGAGTATTGAGAGATAGAAGTGTAGGATTGAATGGTGGAAGGTGTTGGAGGGGGTTCGGCTAAGAATGGGTGACAAGGAGGTGACTTGGCCAACTTGGTGGCCAAGGGTTGTGATAGAGGTGCTTGTAAGCTGCTTAGTGACATAAGGGTGAGGTCATGGAGGTGCTAGGATGGGTGCTTGGGTTTAAAATGGGTCAAAATGGAAAAAAATGTATCGGGTTGGATTAGGGTTCGGTTAGGGTTTTTAGGGTTTAATTTCGAGTTAAGGCTAGGGTTTAGAATAGTTTAAGGTTTAGGA
>BQNB010110448.1:4909-22554 GCA_026074375.1 Tanacetum coccineum | reverse complement strand
CTTTTATAAGACAATAAAGTGTCAAAAGATAAAAAGTCAGGTCAGACTCGAAAAGTCGAATTTTAAAATAGTCTTTTAAAATTTCGAAAATTCTCGGATGTTACAACAAGTGTTCGTCTTTACGCACGAAAAATACTCATTTTCATCCCAAAATCCCATTTTAAATTCATATCATTCCAAACTCGTTCTCTCATACCGTTAACTCATCACAAAACCGTAGTCTTATTACTAAGACTTTATCTCATTACCAAAACTTTCACTTCATATTATGGTTGTGTGGTAATTACGCGAAAACGACTCAAAAACACTTGGGCAAAGTGTGACATCACTACAATACAGCTCAAACACCTTAATACGTTAAACGGTACAATCGACCAAAATACTCCGCGAAAACTAACTAAAAGAAATGAGCAAAAGCTCAAAAGCCGAAGATAAATAATCCACATTAAATATGCCCAAACGATTTTACTTCGACATTTAATCTCCCATAAAACTATAATTTACTCCCCCAAATAGAATTGACACAACGATTTTAAATATAAAAGTTTCGAGAAATTGCATCCTTCGTCTTGTATTAAATTTTCAAGTAAAATAATTATTTATTATTAAACATTTAAAAATTGTATCCTCTTTTTAGCAAAATATCGAAGTATATAATTCTTCTGAAAGTCCGGCATGACCCGTACGTCCTTACGACTTTTTCCAAGGTATTACACCTTAACCCAAAACATTTTTTTTCACAAACCCGACATTTTCCGACAACATCAATATTTTCAACACATTTTATCAAAACATAGCAACATAATCTCCTTTACATCCGATAAGTCCAACAAAATCCATCTTCATCCAACACAAGTCCTTTAGTCCATTTATAAAATCCTCAAACTCATTTACTTGATATTGGGTCATATGGCCCATTATGGCCTTAAATACTTAGCCCGAAAACGAAACTTATTTCATACTTCTTTTTATAAATTCCAAAAATATAAATCAAACCTAATAGGCCTTAAGCCCCTTAAGCCAAACCAAACATAATTCGAAACTATAATTTCCGTGGCCTATTAAGCCAAAATAATAAGCCATAAGCTCGTAATATAAATAAGTCAAAACTAATTAAGCCAGCTTTTATATAAGCCAAAAACCAATAAGCTATAATAAGCCGAAAACCAATAAGCTATAAGCTTATAAAATAAGCCGAAAATCATAAATCCAAAATCAATAAGCCAACTGAATCAAATCCATGAAGATCCACATGAACCCTGTTAATCCTGGTACCGGCTTCAAGATCTTCTATGAAGGTCTTGGGTAAGTTTAATTGTTTATGAGTTGTTTTTAGATCTATATGAGTTATGGTTTATGGGTTGTTATTAAATTAAGACTAATGGTTGATAGGTTCTTGTTGGTTTCAAACTTTATGTTTAAAATTATGATTTTTTATGAAAAGTGAGATTAGTAGCTATATTACTGTGTTTAATCAATATTTATGGGATCTTATTGATTATATGTGTTATGGTTTATGGGTTATTTAGATTATGAGTTATGTGTAATGGGCTCTGGTTAGTTTTAGAATTTTATGCTCAAAGTTATGATCTTTATGAGAAGTGAGGTTATTGAAATCTGTTATGCCAAGCTTGCTAAAAATACTTGAAGAACATGAAATGTCATTCTCGTTTTTGAATAACTTAAACCCTCAAGACTGGGATTAACTGTCAACACGAAGCTTGGTGGTCTTCTCTCAAAGACGAATTAAGTGGTTGGTCCATGTTTACATCCCCTTAAAGAATGTTATTGAGAAAGGCTTGTCATCTAAATAGTGTAAATGTCAATGATGAGCCACAAAAAACACAAATATAATAGGATACCTTTTTGGCAGCAGGTGCAGAGTATTTTTTGATAATATATTTAGTAAACCTGATAGTAGATTGTCATGGTATAGCTCGACAGTGAATGACCAACTCACTTGCATGCAATAAAACACTTTCAGGGAGAAAATATCAAATGATTATAGTGTGGCGTATAAGCACATGAAGACTAATTGTAGCATTCTGTTATAAGACAGAAATATGTTCAAATCAATTGTATAATACTTGTTAGCATTCTCATGGGCATGACACCATTTAAAAAAATGGAAGCACCCCTGTGGCCTTGTTACCCTGACAACTGAGATATAGGGGAGGACTCATGTTTTGAGGTTAATGTTATATTTTATCATTCTAGGCCCTGTGTACCTTGACATCTCTACCAAAATATAGTTTATCTTCTTCATGTAGCTATGTTCCTGGTTTTAGTAAAAGGTGCATGATGGAATAATTTCTTTTCTATGTATATCACTTGCATATCTTCTTGTTTTGATTTGGCTGTTCTGATAGAGGGATCCTGTTTACAGGTTGCCTTCTGAGTTACTTATTTTTCTTCCTTGGGGAGACTACTATCTTTTATACGGGTTCATTTTTTGTCCTTTTTCATCTGGTCGTTCTGTCCTCCTCATCTCCTGTTATGGTTGGACTTGGTTAGTCTACAATCTTTTGTCCAGTTAGTGTGTTTGCGTTATTACATGTTCATTTGTCAGCTCTGCCTTTCAAACTTGATATCTATCAGCATACACATAAAATAACAAACATGTTAGGATTTTTTGATCTTTATGGAAAGTGACGCTATTGGCTATCTTAGTGTGTTTGGTTAAGATATAACTGTAGTGAGTTAGTGGGTGTGTACGGCTCATTAGACTGTCATTTTGGCCTTTTACTGTCTTCTTTAGCTTACTCATATATATGGGACGTGCTCAAGTTTTCAGTCGCTATTAGTTTCGAGTCTAGTCTGCTGCAAGGGTCTGTTGGCATGGTGTTCTGTCAAGGTTCTCAGGTGGTCTGCTGCAAATGACATAGGCATCTGGTCTACAGTTCTGCATTGCTTCTTGTTGTAGTTTTGTTGGCCAATGGTTGATATGACTTTAATTCAGCTTATAAAAAGTCCTCTGGTGTACTTCTTTTAGTTATCTTTAGTTCTAGGCGCTTGTTTGGCTGCATGTTATTTTGGTCACTTTTGTGTTTTTGTTGTTACCTAGATGTCTTTCGAACATATAAAGAACCATGGGTTAAAGAATAAACCACTTGAAAAAAGAAGATATATAAAAAAACTAATATGACATATATGTTTTTGGTCCGTTACATATATGTTTTTGGTCCGTTACATATATGTTTTTGTTCGATTTTTATTTTATTAATTTAAATTGTATGAATTAAAGTGCGTTTATGGGAACCAGGTTTCTTTTTAAATTCAGTTTGAGGATTTTATACATTTTTAAATATATTTGTTTCAGGAGGATGGCTCAATCATGGAAAAAGAGCGTGATCGAGATGATCGACGACTTGTGTTTTTAGAAGTCGTGCATATATGTTATCTGAGGCCGTGCACATATGGTCTTATGTTTTTGACGAGAAAGCGCAACGTGCACATATGTTCTCGAAAGGCGTGCATATATGTTTTTAGAAGACGTGCATATATGTTGTAATGATTTTGATAATACTTTTATTTTGAATTGTATTTTATTTAATATCAAACAAAAATAATGGTATTTATGTTCTTGATTTGTTAATTTAGAGGTTACATGTATGTGTTTATGTTTTTGGTTATAAAGTTTGAAGATTAAAGAATGTACATTAGAAACATATGTGCAATTACCATTATAAGCAAAAAAATCTGCGCTAAAAACATATGAAATTAACAATATTAAAAAACATAAATGCACTAGTTTTTTCTGAAAATATGTATGCTGAAAAAAATAGAATTAAAAAGAATATTTTTTAAATTCTGAAATTTAAAGGGTTTAAAAAAACGTTTTTAATTAAGAAAATTTAAAAAGAATATGAAAATGCATTTTACTATTATACCCTTTCTATTTAAATAACATTATTTATTAATATTAAATTCCTATTGGTCCAAAAGTGGTTCTGTATGTTCTGTACAAAAAACTGGTTCTGCAAAGAACGGTCCCCTGTATATAAATAATTAATACTTTAAATAAAATAATAATATTTTATTACTATTTTCGTCTTATTATCGGGCTATCGGGGTATAATGTCTCATCATTAAATATGCCCAAGGGCTTTTACTTCGACACTTAATCTCCCATAAAACTATCCTTTACTCTCCCAATAGAATTGACACAACGATTTTAAATATAAAAGTTTTGAGAAATTACATCCTTCGTCTTGTATTAATTTTTCAAGTAAAATAACTATTTATTATTAAACATTTGAAAATTTTATCCCCTTTTTAGCAAAATCTCTAAGTATATAATTCTTCTGAAAATCCGGCATGACCCGTACGTCTTTACGACTTTTTCCAAGGTATTAAACCTTAATCCAAAACATTTTTTTTTCACAATCATGATCATTTATCCGTACAACATTCAAATATTTTTCAAACACATTTTATCAAAACATAGCAACATAACCTCCTTTACATTCGACAAGTTCAACAAGACCCCTCTTAATCCAACACAAGTCCTTTAGTTCATTTATAAAGTCAACGAACTCATTTACTTGTTATTGGGTCATATGGCCTATTATGGCCTTAAATACTTAGCCCGATAACGAAACTTATTTCATACTTCTTTTTATAAATCCCAAAAATATAAATCAAACCCAATGGGCCTTAAGCCCCTTAAGCCGAACCAAACATAATCTGAAACCATAATTTTGGCCTATTAAGCCGAAATAATAAGCCATAAGCTCATAATAAAATAAGCAAAACTAATTAAAGCCATAAGCTTTCTATAAAGCCGAAAACCCAAATAAATCTATAATAAAGCCGCAAACCAATAAACAATAAATAAGGCCGAAAACCAATAAGCTATAAGCTTATAAAATAAGCCGAAAATCATAAATCCAAAATCAATAAGCCAATACCAAATTGGTTCGAGCTCCCATTTGTCAACCGAACCGCACAACCAAAACGGTAAGTGACCCTATATTTGGGCCGGGCATCCAAACGCAAACCCACTACATTAGGGCCTAACTAGCCAAACACCACCCATCATTATTTTGCGCCGACACAAACCTCAAATGGGTCGGTTGGGGACACGAGCCCGACTCCTGAAACCCATTAACACCAAAAAAACTCATAAGCCCAATAAGCAATCCTTAGCTAATTAAATAAGCAAAACCTCAAAATAAAGCCCTCATAAGCATTTTTTTGAAAATAGACAAATTAACCACATAAACAACCATTTTATTTAAAAAACAGTCAAAACCACATTTTTAATCCTACATCTTTTATAAATGCCGATGCACAACACACCTGCCTTTTAAAATATATATCGTATTATTGTTCCCAAGTTTCCGACCATTATTTGGTATGACCAACATTGCAACCAACTAAGATCGTCTAGACCTCACCCATAAAAAATCACCAAAAAGTACACAACTTAATTATTCCTAATTTTAAAAAAACCGATGGGTGTGTGGGTGTGTGTGTGGTTGTGGACTTGAGTGTCGTGTCGTAGGTATGATGATTAGATTGGATTCGGGTTCAAGAATGCCGCTAATAACAGACTAAAAACCACTTGATTCCCTCCTCCTCTACCTCCTATTTCCTCCGTTTCACAACCCGCAACTACTAGCTCTCAACCAACGCCAATACATGATATTCTATAACCCTCCACAATATTTCCTTAAATAAATTAATTATAAAAATAACCTAAGTCCCAAACGGTATCTTAACCCGTGCTCATGCAAAAATCCTTCAAATCTTTTGTTCTTCATCTTCCAATTTTGACGTATCATGGTTATCCGATGTATAAAGGGAAAGAGAGAGATATAATTTTATTTTGTTTATTTGAAAATGAGATATAGGAATGAAAATTGGTTTGAGGTAATGGTGTTATACTGAGTACACATGCTAAGACAGTTTGCTTAAAAAATAGCATGGTTTCTCCCTTAGTGTTGTCTCCCTTTGACCTTCCCTTTCACGATAGGATCCTAGGGTGTGTCTTCGAGAGTCGTTCTTTTATTTTTTCTCCTTATGGTGTCGGAGTTCATTAAAAAACTCATCTTCATGCTATTTATAAAAAATAAAAAACGTCAATCCAAACTTAGTTATCATTTCCATTGTGTTTAAAATCGTTTTTCCATAAACCTAGGGTTTTATTTATATAACGACACTTATCACTCTTAAATAGCTACATAAAAAAATTCATTATGATCGTTAATCGGCCACTCACGGACCAAACATAAATTTTTTTGACAAAACAGCAAACCGACAAACCTAACTTGCTCATACCTATTTAAAAACACTTCACACTCGTACAAAATATTTCTTAGAAAACTTATATTCCTCATCACTAAATCTCACCATTTAATGGACATGTTACAACTGTTACAAACTTTTATTTAAAAAAAACCGAAATCACGAAAACCAAATTTTTTTCCATATAACTTTCAAATCTCCACTCACGGACTTATATATTAACATCCGCACTAATTCATTAAAATGAATTATTTAATAAATAAATAAACACCATTAACACACATTCTAAACTTAAATATCTCCACACTATAAATAAACTGTCGTGCCGGTAAGTAAGAGAGAAGCCTTGCGTGAACTATTTTTTTTTTCCGCTTAAGGAAAAAAAAAAAAAACCTCAGGGAAAAATATCCCCGAAAAGCACCTGAGAAACCAACCTATCTAAAACCCACTCTAAACCAATAAAAACAAAAATCATAAAATATTCATTCATGAACTCGAAAACTTCATGCAACTCCCGACCCCCTACGGGTTAAACACGAAACCGCTTTACGCAAAATAGACAAACAAAAGTCAACTTTTCAGCTTTCACAGTCAAAAGATCTAATGAATGCAAGCGTTGAAAGAACGTCGGGGATATGGATTATAATGTATAAGTGGGAGTGTTTTATTTAAGATTGACAGATGGTGTAATAGTAAAGTTGATATAAAATATTATCCTTTCCCCATATTCCATTCAGAGGATTTCAATTGCTGCAGTAAGCCAATGGCCCTGGATGTTCAGACCTTAACCTTCAAACACGTCAAACACCTACTAACTATATACAAACTATATCTTTTCTATCATTCTCGACTACCAATAACCTATTCTAAAGGATCATAATTACATCAGTAATCCAAGTCTCCTGGTATGTACAAAGTACTTTGACTTATGGGCCTCATCCATTATCAGGGTTCTCACATCACCCTTCAAAGGAACCCATATTCGATCCAGGTAGTACAAGGCTCCATCGCTCCTACATTCTATCATCTCATCTAGTCCTCTTACGGTTGCAAATATTCTGTGAGACACATTAGATGCCATACCTTTTGAGGCCTGCCAGAATCTTATCCTTGATACCTTGACTTATGGGTCATATTCATCAGATCTAATTCATACTCTTTATCTTCTTTTTTTTCTATTCTCTTTTTCTTCTCTGTTCTCTTTCTCTTTTTTTCAAAATTCTTCTTTTCTTATTTGCTATATTCTCCACTTTTTTTTTATTTTAATTTTTTTTTTACGTAAATCTTTCTCTTTCTTCTAATTCTCTTTTTTTTTCTCTTAATTATTATCGCAGACTCATCAGATGCCTCCTTCTGAGCCGCTAGTATCTTACCCTTGATACTCGACTGAAGGGTCATATTCATAGATCTAATTCTCTTAGGTTTGATCCTCTCCTTCCTACTCAATGCATCAACTACTACATTCGCCTTACCAGGATGGTAACGAATTTCGCAGTCATAGTCGCTAAAAAGCTCTATCCAGCGACGTTGACACATGTTTAGTTCCTTTTGGTTAAAGATATGCTGAAGACTCTTATGGTCGGTATAGATGACACTCTTTGTTCCATACAAGTAGTGTCTTCAGATCTTAAATGCAAACACAACCGCACCCAATTCTAAATCATGGGTGGTGTAGTTTTTCTCATGGATTTTCAACTGCCTAGATGCATATGTTATCACCTTACCTCTTTGCATTAACACATAACCTAATCCTAAGCCCGATGCATCACAGTACACCACAAAATCTTCTGATCCACCGAGGAGAGCTAGAACAAGTGCATTACACAACTTGTCCTTCAATGTTTGAAATGACCTTTCCTGTTCCTCACCCTAATTAAAGGTCTTACTTTTCTGAGTCAAGACATTATTTTTTTGTAAGTGACTTAGCTATCTTAAGAAGGTTCTCAATAAATCTAACGATAGTACCTCCTGCCAAGCCTAAAAATAAATTACTTTCAAACAGACGGAGTTCTAGGGGCTTCCCAGTTCTTAACGGCTTCAATCTTACTAGGGTCTACATGGATACCATCTCCATTAATCACATGACTAATAAACTGTTCTCTTCGCAACCAGAATTCGCACTTGGAAAACTTAGCATACAGTTTCTCTTCCTTGAGCAATTATAAGACTAGCCCCAGGTGCACTTCATGCTCTTCACGGGTCTTAGAGTAAATCAAGATGCCATCAATGAACACTATCACTAACTTGTCTAGATAAGGCCTACACACTCGGTTCATCAGATCCATAAATACCACTGGTGCATTAGTCAGACCAAAGGGCATTACTGTGAACTCGAAATGTCTATAACGAGTTCTAAATGCGGTCTTTAGAATGTCATACTCATGCACTCTTAGTTGGTGGTATCCAGACCTAAGATATATCTTAGAGAAGTACTGTGATCCTTGCAACTAATCGAATAGGTCGTCTATCATAGGGAGTGGATAACGGTTCTTAATGGTCAACTTGTTTAGCTCTCTATAATCAATGCACATCCTAAAGGAACCATCCTTCTTCTTAACAAATAATACCAGTGCTCCCCATAGGGACGAGATTGGTCAAATGAAACCCTTGTCCTGGAGTTCTTTGAGTTGACCCGACAACTCCTCCATTTCAGAAGGTGCCAATCGGTAGGGAGATTTCGTGACCGGTATTGCTCCAAGGACTAACTCAATCCGAAATTTGATTTCTCGAATAGTGGGTAATCCTGATAGGTCATCCAGAAATACCTTGGGAAAATCTCTCACCACGACCATCTCTTCTTGTTTCTGTTCCTTGGCCTTAGCACTCATTAAATGTCTCGCTTTTTCTTTCGGTTTTTCTTCTATTACTCTAAGCACCTTGCCATCTAGTAGGGGTATTCTAACTACTTTCTCATGACACATTATTTTAGCCTTGTGGTTAGACAACCAATCCATGCCTATGATCACATCGAAACTTCAGTTTCCGAACGGTATCAAATTAATGTCAAACATGTGGCCATCTATTTCTAGTTTGCAACCCTTAATGACCTTATCGATTTCTACTAGCTGCCTGCTAGCTATCTCAATCTCATAACTAAACCCTAAATCACTGGGGTCTATGCCTAACATAGGTATAAAAATAGTGGAAACAAAGCTATAGTCGGCACCATAGTCAAATAAGGTTGTGGCATAATGATTGTTCAAAGTGAACGTACCCGTCACGATGTTCGAGTCATGGCGAGCCTCCTCTGCTCCCAACATAAATGCCCTCCCACGTGCCTGGTTACCATTGTCCCCACGACCCTGACCCCCATAAATAGCTAAAGCTTGGTTTGGACGGTTTACTCCTGGCCCTTGTGCTCGGTTCAACCTAGGACACGATGACTTGTAATAATCGGTTCCTCCACACTCATAACATACTCCAGGAACAACAGTTGGGTTTCTAGCATTCACCGGGTTCACCATCCTAGGAGCCACTTTACAGTCCTTTGCCATATGTCCAAGACGACCATAGTTAAAGCAAGCCCTACAAGGTATCTCATATGGGTGGTATAGGTTACAGCTTACACACTTAGGAATTGTGCCATTGTACTCTCTCCTCACCGGGTTAGTGGTTGTAGCAAAAGCATTCCTAGTACTAGTCCTCTTGTTTTCATCTCTCTCACTCCTATCTCTATTAGGCTCTATGTTATTCCCTCTCTTCTCATGGTTCTTTTTCACTAACCCATTCCTAATGGCCTCATCTTTCAGTGTTCTAGCCTTCTGCATAACCCTCTGAATTGTTGTTGGCTCTGTTACTGCCACCATCCCTTGGATTTGTGGAGCAAGGCCATAAATGTACCATTCAATCCTTTTGTTTTCAGGGGTACCGCAAGGAATGGAGCAGTATTTATAAGCACGAAAATCCAACGGTCACTGGCGGCGGTCCCGGCGGTCCCAGATATATAAGGGGGCCGCCAGGTAGACTACGCTCCCTTTTTTGTCTTTTTGTGGGGAAGGTTGTATCTGGTATAGAAGCTTTCGTTTTGGGGGGAAAATTTGAATTTCAAATTTTAAGTTTTTAATAAAACTTTTCTTTTAATTAGAAAATATTTTGTATAATTAATTTGTGAAATTCTTTTGTAAAAATGTAAGGATAAGAGAAAAATATTTTCTGAACAACTAACACATCCTTAATGATTTGTTTGTTCATACCTAAGTGAATACTACTCTTTAGAACTGGAATATTACGATTACTAATTGTAAACGTTTAATTTTATCGTCAATGTTTTTACATTTTGTTATTATCAAAATGTTGAGAGGTCGAAAAATATAAATAATATTTTTAGACATTATTTGTATTAACATGTTCCTTGGCCTTTGCACTCATAACATGCCTCATTTTCTCTTCTGGTCTTTCTCCTATAATTCTAAGTACTTTGGCTTCCGGTAGGGGTATTCTAACTACCTTCTCATGAAAAATTATCTCAGCCTTATGGTTGAACAACCAATCTATACCTATGATTACATTGAAACTCCCGCTTCCAAATGGTATCAAGTTAATATCAAACACGTGACCTTCTATTTCTATTTTGCAACCCTTAATGACCTTATTGATTTCTACTAGCTGCCCGTTAGCTATCTCAATCTCATAACTAAATCCTAACTCACTGGGCTCTATGCCTAACATAGGTATAAAAGTAGTGGAAACAAAGCTATAGTCGGCACCAGAGTCAAATAAGGTTGTGGCATAATGATTGTTCAAAGTGAACGTACCCGTCACGATGTTCAGGTCCTTACAAGTCTCCTTTGCTCCCAACATAAATGCCCTTCCACGTGCCTGGTTACTGTTGTTTCCACGACCTTGTCCCCCATTGTTAGAAACAACTTGGTTTAGACGGTTTCCACCTAGTCTATGTGCTTGTTTCAACCTAGGACATGTTGCCTTTAAATGATCGGTTCCTCCACACTCATAACATGCTCCAGGAGCAGCAGTTGGGTTTCTAACATTCACCGGGTTCACCATCCCAGGGGCCACTCTACAGTCCTTTGCCATATGTCTAAGACAACCATAGTTAAAACAAGCCCTACAAGGTATCTCAGGTAGGTGGTTTAGGTTACAGTTTACACACTTTAGGATTGGGCCATTGTACTCCCTCCTTATCGGTTACGTGTTGTAGCAGAAAACATCCTATGACCTAGTCCCTTGTTATCACCCTCACATTCCGTATCCCTATTAGACTATTCTAGTGTATCCCCCACCTTCTCTTCTCAGGTTCTTCTTCAGTGACCCATTCCTAACGGCCTCATCTGTCAGTGTCCCAGCCTTCTTCACAGCCCTCTGAATTGTTACTGGCTCTGTTGCTGCCACCATCCCTTGGATTTGTGGAGCAAGGCCATAAATGTACCTCTCAATCCTTTTGTTTTCAGGGGTAACTAAGTGAGGAACTAACCTAGCTAACTAATGGAACCTATCAGTATACGCAACATGGCCAGCCCCGACCATGCGTAGTTCTAGAACTTAGTTTCTAGTTTCTGCATACCCATTTACTGTCAAAATTCCTCCCTAGTCAAAGTCTTAAAGTCTTCCTATGGCATACCTACAGTAGCCTCTCGACCTTGTGAGTGGATATGAGAGCGCCACCATGTGAGTGCCTTACTAACAAATGATCCAGCACTGTACTTCACCTTTTGATTATCCCTACATCCACTCATATCTTAAACCGACTCCATCTTCTCAACCAACGTGTCTAAACTATAGAACCTCCCTTACCATCATACTCTTTTGGGTTACAAGCTAAGAACTCCTTATAGGTACAACCCCTACGGTCGTCGTTCTCAATGACATTCCTAACATCGCCCCGGATGTTGTCATTGACGGCATTGCCGTTTTGATTCCTACCATTCCCTAGGTTACAACATTGGTTACCTACTTGAGCTAAGATAGTGGGAAGGTTAACATATAGGATAACTTAGTATACTATAATACGCATAATACGGTCCTAATGTGTCAACATCGATTTGTGTGAATGATATTACTAAATACACCTGAGTCATGATACGTTTATAACTATGTTGGCCACCATACTTATACTCACATCCTTTCCCAGTTGTACCCAGTATTAGGCTCACACATTTCAATGATTGACTTTTCTAATAGGTTATACCCTATAACCACAAAAGCAAGTATAAGCGGAACACCACGCACATAGATCCTACAATCCAACTATATGAAGGTCCTTAGGTTATAGTCTAGGCCAAACCACCTAGTTCTCTATAACCTTGGCTCTGATTACCAATCTGTCACACCCCGACATAGGCGGAAACACGGGCATGCGACGAAGAATGATCAATCATAACACAAGGCACAAGATAGAGAAACCTAAAATGCATTAATAAGTTTCATGATGATCTTTTATCTCAAGTACAGACTTGAGTGAGGCCCTAATCAAGAACACATCAAATAGTCACTTACAAATCCAAATGCCTACGCAGGGGTTCATGCAAATCTTAGAACATCAATCCTCAAAACACTAAGTCCAAAACAAACAGCAATTGCAGAACCTCTCAATACATGATCCATACAGGATACTCTTAAAGTCTGCTAGCTCGCAATCACAACCTTACTGATCATTAACTTCACTTGAAAATGATACTCGAAAAGGTCAAAAATAATGTTGGTGAGCTCCTAGGTTTGAAGAAACCCAGTTGTTGTGCCAATATTTCAAACAGTGGACAATTGTGCAATATGACAGTGAATACATGCAACATATTCAATTTCCAAACCTAGTAAATCCATGCTAGCCAAATCTCATCCATATGGACCATTGCCTCACAATGTCCTTATATTCTCAATTCTCACGCACGCACCTAAAGCCTACCAGCTGGAGCTATATATAGGGCGGCAAATCACATCAAACCATAGCAAGTCCATGCTATAACAGAGCCACACGGCATATCATAAATGATCCACACGAAAAGTTTCGCATATCATATTCAATCAAAACACATGCCATTCACATAGCAATCATAAGCACATAACATTGTCCCAAAAACAAACCCTATTTCGCACAGTAAGAAAACACATTCAAAACAGTTTTGAGTATCATTTCCCTCTAACAGAAAAGATATAAAAAGTGGGGCTACGAGAACTCACCTCAAGCAAAGGTGTCTAGCAGCAAACTCAACATCACACAAGCAAATGCAACGACGTCCGAACACGACCTAGTCCAATTATTGTTCCATTTAGACATTTATTTCCAAAACAGTTTTCAGGTTTGATGCATAGAGGTCAGATGCGCATTGTACGGTCATCCTTAACGTTTTCAGTAGTGTGATGGTTGACGACTTAGTTTCAAAAGATAACATACTTCCAACTCATACCTTAGTATAATATATATATACTTATACCATTTAATATAATAGTAGGGTAATATAAGAAAATTCTTATAATAAACACTTATAAATATACTTCGGTAAATCCATTCGGTACTCTTAGTGATCATTAATTAATCATTTAGATTATAAGTAATGAAACGTTTATTTATGCTAAACAATTTAGGTAAGTTTCGTAAAAATATATTTTTCGTCTTTTAGTCGACGTATTAAAATAATAATATTTTATTATTTTATCGCAAAATCACGTTTTGAGTAAAAATTCTAAGTGTAGACTGTTTACGAAATTTTGACATGACTCATTCGTTTATACAACGTTTTTCAAGGTTTTAAACCTTAATTTTAAACATTTTTCCACAATTTTACCCTTTTCCGTCAAAATACCAAAATCATTTCTCGCAACATTTATCAAAGCATATGTCTCCAAAACAACTTTCAATACCATTTCATAAGTATACTCCAATTTCCAAAAGTCCGTTAAAACTCATAAAACGACTAGTTTTCGCTTATTGGATCCATTAAGATATTCGTATATATAAAGTATGTTTTAGGCCCAATACTAAAGCCCATTAGTAGAAATAAGCCCAAAACAATAGCTAACAAAATAATCCAAACCATAATAAGCCCACAATAAGCCACAACTTTTTGGGCTTATTGGGTCGTGAGCTTTATAAGCCTTAAACATCCATAATAAGCTTTCTAATAAGCTATTAAGCTACGTAGTATATTCGGTTATCATCATAAGCTATCAAAATAGTCCACAAAATACGACATACGAGGTAAGTAACCAAAAATAATTATTCACTTGTTCTTGTGGTTTTCGAACCAAAATAAGCCTAAAATAAGTCCAATAGTGCTTATAAATAAGCCAAATATACTACTGGTATGTGTTTAAATACACATACCTTTGACCTTTAAAAACGTGCTTAAAAGACTAAAAACATACCAAAAATACATTGTATTTGTGTGTTTTGCATTTATATTGTGCAGGTAACGGATATCTAAGAAAAGGACAAAAATCAAGCCAAAACAACAAAACCGAGCACGAGAACAGAAAGAGCGCCAAAAAGTCAACCCCGAAAAGTCAAAGTCAAAGCCAAAGCCAAAGCCGAAACTGAAGAAATACTTAATGGGCCCACCCGTACCCATCTAATGGGCCGGGGCAGCCCATTAAGCATTTATATGAAGCTTACATATGTTTTGAAATTTAAAAAGCCCAAAACCCTTTCTTTACTTACCAAGCCCAATTACTAGCCCAAACCAAATACTTAACAGCCCACACAATAAGGCTGTTAAGTCATTTCATCGTTAGTCCCCCAAGGACTGTGGGTGCAACAGTCATATACAACTTCAGGGACTGAAGTTGTTAGATCCACAAACTTATATCACCACAAGGACTAGCCGTGTAATACAACAATACAACCTCAGGGGCCATTCCTGTCAAATCTACAAAATGTTTACCCTGTATCACCAAATCAAACAACAAAACAGAACAACCCTCTTTCCCGCCCTTTTTACTATTCTTGTGTCTTCTTCCCCTGCACCCTGCACCCTGCAACAAAACAACAAATCCATCACTTTCCTTCAACCCCACTTCACATGGGCCATTTGCCATGTTGGCAATCCCCTAACACCCCATTCGTCAAGAAATAAAACAAGAAAATCAAGGGTGGAAATCAATAAACTTGGAGAGCACTCAAATTCAATGGCTAAGATGAAAGCTTTGACCTCCTCACACAAGAAACACACCCTCAGTTTCTCTCACAGAAGAAACACAAGTGAAGACCAAGACCCTTAGCTTAGTTCTAGTATAAATAGGACTCCTTTGTAGCCCTTGGAGGCATCTAGCTTAGTGTTTTTCAGCTTATTGTAGTGTAGTTAGCTTATGTTTTCAAAATCTTGTAAACCTCTTTTAAGTATTAATGAAATTTAAGTTTTCTAGTTAAAATTTCTGTTTTCCAAATTCATGTTCTATAATTGTTAAAAAGTGTTTTCTAAGCTTTTATAAGCTCTTATTACTCTCACTTAAGCTTTACTTGTTCACTATAAGCTTTTCAATAGCTTATAGTGATTAAAGTATCTTAAAAAATCATCATACTGTCAATTTCATAGAGCATGGTAAATTGTGGATGGCCATGGGTTTAGAGCTTCATGGGAAGCATATAGGATGTGTTTGAGCTTATCGTTTCAGCCTGCATAAGCTTTGGACCTTTGTAAGTTCTCAAGGTCATCTTTAGCTTGAAAACTGAATCTGCTTATTTCTGGCTTATCTGTGCTTATTGCTTGTTTGTATCTACTTATTTTAGCTTATTATAGATGTTTAGTGCTTAAAATAGTAGTCTTTTAGTTTAAAAATTTTAGTTCTAATTTTGTCAAAAATAGCTTAGTATTGCATAATCTGTCATAGCTTATTCTAGTTCTTATCTGTTGTTGAAATCTGCTTAATATTGCTTTTCATACTTATTAGATATCTGGTATTGCACAATTTTAGCTTAAATCAGTTTTTAATAGCTTAAAAATGTCGAAAATAGTTTTTAAGGAGTGTTTGGATTAAGGTGCAAAATGGGTCAAAATTGTGGTTTTAATGGTTTGGGTCACTAAGACAACTTTAACTAGCCTCATTAAGTAGTTTTAATATGTTTTAAAAAGTTTTCATAGTTTAAAATCTAATGTTAAGGTGATTTATTCAATCTCTTAGAATATGTGGGTTTAATATTTGTTTAATCTGTTTGCATTTGAATCTTTCTTAAAAGTTTGTTGTAAAGCCTTGTTTGTACTTGTTTTTTAGTCTAATATGCAGTAGTTTAGTAATGAGTTAAGTGTGCATTTGCCATTTGTTTTCTAAGTCTACCTGTCAAGTCAGTTTTTAAGTTTTTTTTAAAAAGTCACATTTTAATCTTAAATTTAGATGAGTAAAAGTAGGTTTTAGCTTCTAAAAATTTGTGCACAAGCTCTTTGTAGTGTGTAGTTTACCTATTTCAGCTTATTTTGTAGTCTAGACTTATTTTCTTAGCTTAAATAGGGCTGTAAAAATCCAATTTGTCTTTTCAAAAATTTGAAAAACTCAGCATATACTAAGTGAAACAGCCATTTTCCTTAGCCTTTTTAATGGCTTATTTGAATTTCAAATTATTTTTTCTTTGCTGATTATTATAGCTTATAGGATAAGCTTTAAGGGCATATAAGTCTCTAAGCCATAAGGATCCCTTTTCTAGCTTAAAAATAAGCTAAAAAAGTGTCCATAGGGCTGTTTGGCTAACTGTTTTGGCCATTTAGCTTATTGGCTTTTTAGTGCTTTTCTGGTTGTTTCCTTTGCTTATACTTGTTCCTATTTGCTTATTAGGTATAGTTTATCAGATGCATTAGCTTATTTTTCTTTTCCATGTGCTTATTTAGTCTAAAAATGCTTAACAGTTTAAACCAATTAGTCTTAGTATAAAAAAGTCAATCTGTCATTTTCTTTTGCTTATTTTGGGCTTATTTTTAAGTTTTAAAATTTTTGTTTTCACAAAAGTTATTGGTTTACAGCTTATTTATAAGCTGTGCAAAAAAGTTTTAAAAAAAAGCAAAAAGGGAAGGTGGAAGTCCAAGGTGAGCAAGGCTCGAACCTTGGACCTCAACACCCTCAACCTTTCACACCACACACTCAAATCATCTGCCCTTGGGACTTCTTCGGTAATACTTTGCAATGTTAATTATTTATAGTCATTTCTAGCTCCTTTTCTTATTGATAAGCCGTAGCTTATTAGGGATTTTTCGTAGTTTATTTGATAAGCTGGCTTATCCAGCTTATTTTTCTTAGCTTCTTCATAACATTTAGGACTTTTGTGCATTTTTTAGATTTTTCCATAAGTGTTTAATATTTTTAATTAATTTTCTTTTTCGAAATTTTTGAAAAGTCATTTAAAATTAGTAATTAGAAATAATATTTTGAGGTTTACAAAGTTTAAAATCATTTTCATCATTTTTAGATTTTAAATTTCATTTTTAGCTTTTTAATTTAAGTTTAGAAATTAGATTTAA
>BQNB010110447.1:5000-22555 GCA_026074375.1 Tanacetum coccineum | reverse complement strand
GTTACTACCCAAGAGGTGAAGAGTGTGTTGTTTTCTATGGGTAATGATAAGTCTCCGGGTCCTGATGGGTTTACGGTGGCTTTTTTCAAAGAGTAATGGGATATTGTGTCAAATGATTTTGTTGCGGCTATTGGTGAGTTCTTCACTAATGGTAAGATTCTTAAAGAATTGAACCATACTATTATTGCCCTTATTCCAAAAGTGAAGTCCCTTACGCGTGTCAATGATTACCGTCCAATCTCATGTTCAAATGCATTAGCAAAATTATTAATAATCGTATCAAGGAGAGTTTGAAAGACTTTGTTAGTCCTAATCAGTCTGCTTTTGTCCCGGGTAGGAGTATAGCGGATAACGTTCTTCTCACGCAGGAGCTTATGCATAATTATCATCTTGATCGTGGTTTGCCTAGGTGTGCCTTTAAAGTGGACATTCAAAAAGCGTATGATACCGTTGATTGGGACTTCTTGAGGAAAGTTCTTATTGGTTTTGGTTTTCATTCCCGTATGATTGGATGGATCATGGAATGTGTTACTACTACTTCCTTTTCTATTAGTATTAATGGCTCTCTTCATGGGTTGTTTAAAGGGAAACGTGGTCTTCGGCAAGGTGATCCTTTATCTCCTTATTTATTTACTCTTATCATGGAAATCCTTACGCTTATGCTTCAAAGAGGTGTGAGGAGTTCTTACTCCTTTACGTATCATAGATATTGTTCAAATATGGAGTTGATTAACCTCTGTTTCGCGGACGATTTGTTTCTTTTTGCTAACGGGGATGTTGATTCTGTTAGAGTGATTAAAGATGCTCTATTTGAGTTTAAAGAGGCTTCGGGTTTGGTTCCTAGTCTTCCTAAGAGTACAGCCTATTTTTGTAATGTGCTTAATTGTACTAAGAGTGCTATTCTTCAAATTCTTCCATTTGAGGAAGGGCGTCTTCCGGTGAAATATTTAGGTGTTCCCTTAGTCTCATCGCGTCTTATTTTTAGAGATTGTAAGGAGCTGATTGAAAAAGTGCAAGCTCGTGTTGATGATTGGAAAAACAAGTCATTGTCGGCAGCGGGTAGGTTACAACTTATCCGTTCGGTTCTTGGTTCCATGCACATATATTGGGCGTCGGCTTTTATCCTTCCTTCTCGGGTGTTGCTTGATATTGAGCAGATTATGAGAAGTTTTCTTTGGAAAGGCCGGTCTAAGGTTGCTTGGGAAGTCGTATGTCTTCCTAAAGATAAGGGGGGGCTTGGTGTGCGAAGGCTTGATTTTTTTAATAAAGCTCTCATGGTCTCGCATATTTGGAAGCTTATCTCTAACAAGGAGTCTTTGTGGGTTAAGTGGATTCATGAGTACAAGTTGAAAGGGCGAAACTTTTGGGACATTCCTTTACGTGGGAAGATGTCTTGGGGTTGGAGGAAAATTCTTCAACTTCGTCCTTCTATTCGAGATTATATGTGGTATAAACTTGGTAATGGTTCTAAGGCTTCGTTATGGTTTAATAAATGGTGTGTGTTTAGCCCTTTATCTAATATTATTTCTCACCGGGATATGTATAGAGCTGGCCTCTCTAAATCTTCTAAGGTTCGGGACGTGTTATATAATGGTGCATGGGAGTGGCTGATCTATCTTCTTGATAAATATCCCATGCTTATTTCGGTTTCATTGCAAAACATTGATGCTACTGTTCTGGATTAGCTTCAATGGCGTAATGAAAACCTTTTTCTGTTTCTATGGTTTGGTCTACTATTCGGCTTAGAAATGCTAAAGTGGATTGGTGTAATGTTGTTTGGTTTGCTTCGTGTATTCCTCATCATGCGTTTAATCTTTGGCTGGTGGTTAAACAACGATTGAAGACGCAAGACAAAGTTGCTAGCTGGGAGGTTTCGGACACATTATTGAGTGTTTGTCCCCTTTGTAAATTAGTGCCGGATTCACATGAGCATCTTTTTTTAGCGTTCTTTTTCACAACGTATTTGGGATCACATGAAGGCTTTTGCAGGTTTGAATAATTCGTCTCCTATTTTTAGCCATATTATGTCGATCATTACTCCTTATGCTAATAGGAAGACTACGAGGTGTGTTATTGCTAAGCTGGTTCTTGCTGCGTCGGTTTATTTTATTTGGCAAGAACGTAATGGGCGTCTTTTCAAGAACAACAAGAGGACGGTGAAACAAGTTATTGATTCTATATTCTCTTCGGTTCGCCTCAAGCTTCTTTCTTGCTGTTTTAAGAAGTCCAAGGATGGTATGGAATTTGCTCATCTATGGAGCTTGCCGGATTCATGTTTTAGTTGTTAATGAGGCTGTTTTGGTTTTGTTTATGTAGCATTAGGTGGTTTTTTCCATTTGATGTTATTTAAGTTAGGATCCCATATGGCATGTCATATGTGGTAGTGGTAGTTCAAGTTTGGGCTTGAGGTTAATGTGGTACTCAGCCACATTCCATTGTACTTATTGGATATTTTTTTGGTGTTAATATATTTTACCGGGGTTGAGTCCCCTTTACCAAAAAAAAATCAAAAGGCAAAAAGGAAGGGAAAAAGATAAAGAAAGCAGAATAAGAAACCCAAGTGGAATAAGAGGAGGATGTTTTATATGAAGGGAGCAATAGTGATAATGAAAGGTTGCCTGTTGGTAAGGCAAAGAAGAAGCAAAAAAGAACAAAGAAAGCAGAATCTTTGACTTCAAGATCATACCTGATAAAACAAAGCAAGAATGACATAGAAGAAGGAGAAAACAATGAATCAGAGGAAGAAGAGGAGGTTAGGAAGTTAACAAAAGATAAAATGGATAAAGGATTAGAAAGTGAATCAGAGGGAGGCGAGCAGTTAAAGAAAGTGACAAAACCTAAAAAGGGAAAAGGATCAAAAGCTGAAAAACCATACCCAACTTGTAACACACGATCATCACCGAAACCTATGTAAGAAGCTATGATGACTTTATCAGATCCACAAAAGAAATGCTTAAAGGATATGGGCTTCGAGAGAATGATCCACTTTCCAATAGTTGAGCTTCCATCAGCGCTGGCGTACCACACGATCGACCACTTTCACCTGGAAACATGGAACTAAGGCTAGAGAAAGGATCTATAAAGGCAACAAGACAAAAAGTACACGACATGCTTGGTATACCAATGGGGAGCAGGAAGTTAGAAGACCTGGAACAAAGACCTTCTGACGACCCGTTCATTAAAGAGTGGGAAAAACAGTTTAAACACGTGCCAAAACCAACACCGACAACAATAGCTTCAGTGATATCAGATACAACAAAAGTTTATTTCATGTTCCGAATGAACTTCATAACTCTATTTGGAAGTACAATGAGAACACTAGATAATGGTGGCAGGGTCTCGACGAAATTGCTGAAAAGAATTACTCATGATGTCGACATATCAAACATAGACTGGTGCGGGTACATACTTGACTGCTTGCACACCAGTAAGAAAAACTGGAAAGATGTGAAGACACGAAAGAACTTCTACTACGGGCCACTCACATTCTTATGTGTAAGTTATATTCAAAATTTTCTAACAATTTTTTCTATCTAATGCGAAATATAATATCCACAAAATGTAATCTAACGCTTTTTTGGGTAATGGGTCTCCCCGGTAAATATATTACACCAAAAAATCATTTATGTACAAAGGATGAGGGTGAAGTCCCTCGTCTCAGTCTATCTGGACGATTACAAGCTTCAAAAAGCTACTAACCTAACCACAACATAAGAATGACAAACCATTCTTATGACAAATAAAGAAAGTAAAACAAATACTTTCTAACAATTATCTATACGGATATCAAAATGATTATTCCACCACTCGAGCGTCGAATCCGTCATAGAACTTCCAATGCGCGCATCAACTCCAAAATCATGTAACATCCTTGATCCATTCATTAAAGAGATATAATTACGCACCAACAAACACCATTCCAGTCGAGATGCACATTAATTATTAATTAAATTCAGTCAATGCTCACATTAATTCCAGTCAAGACTCACATTAATTCCAGTCAAAATACCCAGAATAGATCAAGACGCACATTAACTCCAGTCAAACCAAACCCTAAAACTTAGAGATTAAGCCATAACAGCCATCTTCATCATCAACCTCCATGGATGAACAACCCAGATCAACATCATTTAGTATTGAATTATCATTAATTACAGTAGCATTTAAAGGCAAAAACCTTTAAAGCCCCAACCTGATGCTAGAACCCTTTAGGCACAAACTTCTTCAACGCAACTGCCTTAGAACAAGAAAATGTAAGAATGATCGTTTAGAGTTCTATGTAGAGCAGCGGTAGGATCAATGAGTAAACAACATCAAATGATGGACTTCCACGAACCACCATCAAGCGAATGACAAAAAAGGTTGTATAAACCCTAAACCAAATCGACTCCCCAATAAAGAAACGTGATTACGGGTTTAAGGAAGGATAGATTGACCGGATAATGATGAGAGTGACAGCCAAATCCTTTTTAGAGGGATAGATTAACCAGATAATGATAGGAATGGTGGCCAAATCCTTCTTAGGGTTTTTCTCTCCCAAGGGGAGAGAAAAAACACACACACGCACCTTTTTTCTGATGAAGTGGGTTTTTGTTATCTAACACTTTTTTTTCTTTACAAAAAAGCCGCTCTACTTGGACTCGACAATCTTCCCAGACCTTCGAGTTCTCCGTCACAGACCAGCACTTAGAAGCTGGAACACTACGACAATGAAGAAAAGGATAAAAATGGAGACAGAGACAAGATGCTTGGGAAAATTGGAACATCATGGAGAGTTTGATCCTGAAGAAGAGCATGATGGGATGAATGTGTACAAAGGATTAGATGTCTATGTTCCACCGATAAACAATAAAGAACCAGAAACAAAAGAGGTAAAAAATGTAAACTTTTTGCAATAATCATATATGAAAGATTTGATATATCAAATATGATAGTTCATCTGCATATATCACATATTATACTATGAAAAATCTGAACTTGTTTTAATAATATATAAGATAGTTTTGACATATCACATATGATAGATAAAATGTAACTTAATATGTATATCAAATTTGATAGTTCATCTGCATATATCACATATTATACTATGAAAAATCTGAACTTGTTTTAATAATATATAAGATAGTTTTGACATATCACATATGATAGATAAAATGTAACTTAATATGTATATCAAAACTAATCCGTGCTTGTTTCGCAGGAGTATTATGAAAAAATCGTTTTGAAGTTTGATATAATTTCTGACGAAAGATCAGAGCTGGTTAGAATGTTGAGAAATGCAGTTAAAAAATTTAAAGACAACCAAATGATGATTAATTTCTGCAAGCAATACGGGGAATTGTTTAATGATAATGAATTCAATCTCTATAAGTCTTCCAAAGACAACGATAGTGAGGGTGGGCCTAATGGAGATAATGAAAACAACAATCATGATGAAGATGGAGCACCAACAGCAGATGCAAACAAGAAAAAAGAAAGTGAAAATCAAAAGAAAAGAGAAAAAAAGAAGAGATTGATAAACAAACAGAAGAAAGTAGAAGTGAAGGAACCGAAGAAAGTGGAAGTGAAAGAACTGAAGAAAATGGAAGTGAAGCAACAAAAAGAGGAAGTGATGGAATGGAGGAAAACATGAATGGAGACAAGAGAGAGGTTATAGCTCAAATGGATTTTAACAATCAGAATAAAGAGCTCAATAAAGAAAAGGATGCCAATAATAATTAAAGTATGTTTGTTTAGCATTAGATATTACTTAGATAATGCTGTGTTGGAATAGTTGTTTATAAGTAAAAAAAGATTGGTTATCCTCAAGTTATTAATTTCTTTCGGCCTTTAAATATAACTAGGGATTTTTATCGATAATACAGAATCACTTCGCCTTTATAGTATTTAACCAATTTAATAGTGGAATGATAAAACATAATCTTATACGTAACTTTTGGCCTTTACCTTAGAAAATCATGTTAACTCAATTTCAATTAAACCACATATCAAAAGCTCCAGATCAAATCACATATTTCCCAAACAAAACAAGTGACTACTTCCATAATCAAAGAAAGTAAACAAAACACATAATCATTCATCATGAATTAGTAAAGATCATATTCATAAGATAAACAAGATTGATACCAACTTCAAGAGCAAATGTTAATGATTTCACAAGTTTTCCCAATGAAAACTATATTATACTCAAAGTAAACCCGGAAACTGTGAACAATTCTGTCACAGTCGCTTATAGATTCGAATTACACTTCAATGCTACTTCCTTGGATGAAATAAAATCTGGAAATTATTTTTGGTAAAGGGTTGCCCTGACAAATATATTAACCAAAATAAATAGTTAAGTACAAATGAAATGTGGCTGAAGTACCACATTAACCTCATGCTTGCACACAGCTTGTTAAACAAGTGTTTATAACATGCCATAAACACAAAATGAGCCTAGTAAAATACATAAAATCTGGAATGATGGTGAAGAGTGGTGGTGATCGATGGTGGTGATGGTGGTTTGAAGGAGTGTTTGGTTCCTTGGTTTGTCAAGCAAAGATCACCAAAAACACCTATTCTAAGTGTTCTAAATGAAGTGGGGAACTTGTGTTTGGGTGGATGTATGGAAATGGGAAGAGCCCAAAGAGGGTATTATTTATTAGGCTATTTATGGGCACGAGAAAGTTTTGCTTAACAAATTATTTATGCACCGCACTTGTTAAGTTAATGCATTTAGGCATTTATTGCCTATAATTCTATTAAATTTCGTCAGAGAAAGGAAAGTACGTTCGCACACTTTGGTTTGAAACCGCCGCAATTTGGGGCGTTTTCAATACTTAGCCTTTATCATGTTGAGTTAAATTTGAATTCTCTTTGCGGGGCATCTTGAACCAAGTAAAGCGGAGTTCGTTCTAATGATCCGAGTTATGGCATAACAGTAAACAGTGTTCGGGTTGATCTGAGTTTGAGTTATTCTTCGTTTAAGCTTCAATCTTCGTGTAATCTTCCGTTATTCTTCCACGACACTACCTAGTAGAAATTTACTAGCAAATATACTTGATTATGTTACCGAAAGTTACACGAGAAATGATAATAAATGCAAAATTAACGCCGTCGAAAACTATGTATAATTTAGGCGTTTTTCAAATTCCCTCAACACTATAGCTATTGCTTGACCCTCAATGCAATTTAAAGCAAAAAAAAAGATCATTTATCGTGATGTGGAGAAAAAAAATCATTTTAGCATTAACAAGTCTTTACCAGTTTTATAATACTTTATAGTCATAGGAATATTACAGAGCACCTCCACAAAGGGGAAAGTGTTTGTTTTTGAATTCACAAGTCACTCACATTGGTGTTTTATTTGTGAAGTCACTCAATGCACAACATAATTTAGGTCGCTACCTTTATGCGTTTACTAGACACATATCATGCCCCGTCTGCGGCTTATGCCTCGTATTGTTATCACACTCGAAGTTATCTGTGGAGCACCTAGAAGCAAGATTTACTCGAAAACTAGAAGACTTATAAACCACGATTTTAATGAATCAGGAATAATAACGATGCATTTAAATTGTAAACGTATAAACAAATTTAACACGGCTTTTATAATTTTTTTTTGACACAAACAATAATTAAAGGTCTCTTCGAATTTAAAACGTAAAAATATTAGAATAAAAGGCGTAGAAATTAAAATATGAAAAACATTCGATAAACATTATTTTAAAACAATTAGGAGACCACATGTGACAATATGGAAAATTAAGGGTGTTAGTGGTAAATAAATAATCTTTATAAATTAATTAAATGAGTCGAACAAACCGAGATAAATAAAACTGATAAATATACGAATTAATTGACGACTGCGGTGTAAATAAATATATAGACCTAGTAACTAACTAATGACGTCTATATTTTCCTGAGATATGGAGCTTGTAAATATAAGTTATGATGCATAATAGTATCAATTCCTATATATGTGCCTATAGTCGTAAAGTTGTCCCTAGAGCCAACGGTTTAAATGATATTTTGAAAACACATAAGAGTTATCTCATAAACGACAATACCTTTTATGACCCATTTGCAAAATTTGTTTCATACATTGAGTGTTAGTATATAAACTCAGAATTTTCATAATTTAGGTGTTGACTGAGTCGCTATTTGGCGTGCATTAATCAATTATCAATTCTAGACGATTAACTAACAAGGTGAGTTTCCATAGCCCCTACTTTACTGTTTTCGGAGTAAGAACATTGCTTATTTTAAACATGTGAACACAAGTACAATTATACATTGTTGTTTGGTCTAAGTCCCGATTTATCATGAACCGTTAATTACTTGTAAGCGCGAATGTTATGGATAGATCTATCGGGATTGACGTCCCTGTTCGACTTGGACAGACATTAGTCAAGCAAATACAGTTTCATTTGAGTCAGATTATGGGTGTCCCGGGTTAGACACCTGCAAGGGCATTCATTATTGTTGGTATATGTTAATGCTTCGATGTCATGAGCTTAGACAATAGTAATGCAATTTATATGACTTTGTATCTGTTATATTGTCATATGTGGATAAAATCTTGTGGTTCATAAACATTAAACATTTCTGCTTAAACCAAACCTATGGACTCACCAACTTTATGTTGACACTTTAGCAATATTTTCTCAGGTATTAAGAACGAAGATGCTATGTGAAGTCTCATGCATTGCAGTCATTTCTAGTGATTAAAGATCATTTGTACTAATTTAAAAACAATGTCGTATTACCTATTTTTATGCTTCCGCGGAATGTTTAAACTATTTATTATTCCCTAATACAAGTGATCGACTTTCTTAAACGTCCTATATAGAGGTCGTTCTGTATTGCTTAGAAGCATGATATTCATGAAGTCACACGCCTCTGGTTGCCATTATACTCTGATATTTTGGGGGTGTGACAGGTATGTACTCACGGAAAGGATATTTTTCTATTTTGACCATGTGATAGCCCTTTCTTGATGTCTTTATAGGTTTATCTTTTTTTATTTTATTGTTAACGATGATAGGAGGTGGTGGATCTTTTTGAGTTTTCAGAGAATCGTCGGACTTTCCACTCCCGGTGAATACGGCATTCACTTGTTCGGTTTGAGCTTGAGGAGGAGATTGTGGCTCAGTCCAATCAGTTTGTTCTAAAGATATGTTTTGAGATTTCGACCACTCATCCATTTTTCTTTCCTTCATTTTAATTTTAATTTGGAAATTCTTTTCATTTAGCTTCATTTTTAAAATCATATCGTTAACATTGTTCTTGAAAAACATATTTGTAACTCTTTGACCATCCAAGAATTTAGTGATTGATTTTTCAAGATCTGTTTTAGCTTGAGGCTCTTGGTTGACGATTTTAGACTTTTTGTTGGGTAAAACACCTGTAGTTTTACGATCGTCGCTGTCATAGAGTTTCCAATGAACAGTTCTCATGCTACGGATATGTCTTTTAAAATATTCAAGATCATTTCTCACATCACTATTTAATTATGTGAGAGGTTTCTTGGAATCATTAGGATCATAATGGGATTGACGAGAAAATGAATTATGAGAATCTTAGTTTTGATAATCTTCAGATTGGATGTAATTGGATTCATGACGTTTACACATCGGCGTGTCATCGTTCAGGTGGTTTTTAGAAGCGTTTTCCTCTCTAAGCTCATTGTATTTCTTACGCATATCTTGTAATTCTTCTTTTAAACTTATAATTTGAGAATCCATAGCCTTTAATTTTTCCATAATTCGAGAATTATTAGTCATACTATCACTTCCATCAGCGAAGGAAACAAATTTTCGATGATGTTCGTTTTTAGATTTAATGGGCCAATCATGTTCGAAAAGGACTTTGTCCTCGAGAAATTGAAAAGCTTGATTTGGAATTTTGTAGAGGAAGATTCCTCCGGCTGTTACGTCCAGGATTCCTTGAGTGGGTTCATCTAGACCATGATATAATATTTGAATAATAGCTCCTTTAGTCAGACCGTGCCCTTGACATTTTTGAAGCATGCTCTTGAGTCGTAACCAAGCGTCGGTTAGACTTTCGCATACGAGTTGAGAGAAATTTCTGATTTCTAGTAAGAGACGGTTAAATAACGAAGGTGGAAAGAATTTGTTTATAAAAGCTCTTCTCATTTGTTCCCACGATGTTATAGATTCCTCATTAAGTTCATTAAAGCAGGTTTTAGCTTCATCGCACAAGGAAAAGGGAAATATTAAAAGCTTTACGGCTTCACTCTGAGTTTCACCATATTAAGTTCATTAAAGCAGGTTTTAGCTTCATCGCAGAAGGAAAAGGGAAATATTAAAAGCTTTACGGCTTCACTCTGAGTTTCACCATATTTGAACATGTCGCAGATTGCGAGAAATTAACGGATGTGGTCATGCGGATCGGCCCGCAAATAACCATCAAATTTATTTTCCAAAATCATTTTCAAGTGGGTACTATTGATAACAAAGTTGTCATCAACATTGGGTTGAACAATGGCAGAATTAGGAGTCGATGCTACAATCTTAGCATTTTCCCACACAGGCTGGTCATCAGGATCGAAAATTATTTGTTTGGGTTCAACATCCTCTTCAGGTATATTTATGACTACAAACTCATTAACGGAAGAATGTTGGGTTGAAGATTCGATCCGAATGTATTCTTTTCGGAACATTTTAAATTTACAAGTCCTTGTTATTAAATTTTTATTAAATTTATATATTAGATTCACAAGTTGTTTTCCGTAAGATAGAGGATTTATACATACATTAAGCATTTTGCAAAAAGACATTTTTATATATATAATTAAAGCTAATAGGATAATATTCAAAATAAAATAGATTATTTTCATATATTTTTTTATTTTTCTAGATATATATATATATATATAACCTATATAAAAGAAGGTTTTTGTTTTTTTTTCTTGAAGCAAAAAATTGTAAAAAAGACACCTGGATATTGAATAATAATCAACGATTGAAATTAAAAGTTGAAGTCGACATTTAATTTACACACAAACATTCCTTTCAAACACAACCTTCGCGGTCCATCATTTAAAATTCTATCATCTCCCTAAAAATCAAAACCACTGATATCATCAAATCAAATGAAAATCCCTAAATCAAACCGACCCTTTTAATCATTTTTGTGAAGAAAGAAGGATTGAAGCAACAATCGATTTAAGCACATAAATCTAAACCATTGATGTATTGAAGTTAGAGATCAAACAACAAGAAAATTGCAGCAACAACGATCAACAATTGATCAAACATCGAATTGGTTACTGAATCACATGATTAAAAGGTTATGAAGATACAATGGATCTACAATCTTTAGCCATGTTTGTTTGATTTTTAATTTGATTCAGTTATATTTATAATTAAATCTACAATCTAATAGAGAAGCTTTTGGAGTTGCTATTTTTGAACATGAAGATTAAAACAGTAACTAACATAAATCCTCGTGTCACATTAATGGAGAATCTTTACAATGAAGACCTTTCTTCTTGCTCCATAGTCATGAGAACTTCGGTGGGATTAGTCTTTTATTCTTGCATGCCTCTTAGAGCCTTTTATGCCATCCTTTGTTAACAGGTACTCAAGCAGCTAAATATGCCTCTTCCACTGTCACTTTCTGAGGGGTATATTGTAAAGGCCAAAAGTCCTTGGGAGATCATGCCCGTGTAATATAATCAGATTGACCCATTCCTCTTTTAGATAACTTTTTCAGTTTGACCTTGAGAGGAAAACTAGCATATAGATTTATTTATAATAAAATTATGCGCATCTGTAAAATGATCATTTTCAGTCTGCTTTGGTTGTTTGTGTATGAATGTTTGTTACTTCGGCAGGGTATACTGGTGGAAAAGGATTTTGACATTAGTGATGAAGTATGTGAGGCTGGGAAAGTGATTGTGAAAAACTATACAGTAAATGTTATGACTACTTTGGAAATCCGACTCTATTGGGCTAGAAAAGGAACAATCAATATCCCAAAAAGAGGAGTATATGGACCTCTTATTTTAGCTATTTCTATCCATCCAAGTAAGCTATACTCCTTGAATGAGTTTGCTCCTTTTCGCATGATGATTGAAAATTGCCAAAATAATTACTAATCGCTTGTCAAAATAATTTCAAATTAAGTTGTAATGTGTGAAACGTACATGAACAAATTGCAAAATTGCAAGCTCTCAAGTCTTTAGGAATACCTCTACTATTGTTTGTTATCTGAGAGCAACTTCTGATTATCTGTTTCTTTCTTAGCAATACCCTTTTATTGTGTTCTTGAAACAATATATTCTTTTCTAGAATGGCTTTAATTGTTTCAGTGTCTTTCGTAACATTTTTTTTACTTTTAATTATTCAGATTTTTGGGTTCAACCAAAAGATGGATCTATGCAGGGAAATGGAAATGGTGTATCTGCAGGGACTGTGGCTGGAATTGTTGTTGGAGCAGTTTGTGCTGTCTTCCTAATACTAGGAATATTATGGTGGCGGGGTTGTTTACGACACAAAGATACTAATGACCTATGTATTACATCCCTTGTCCATACCTTAGAAAGGTGAAGTAGGTGGTGGGTTAGTGTAAGTCGAAATGAGCCACAAACACTTTTTGTACATTTTTAACAAATTTTATTTTTGTATAGTTTTTCTTTTGGGTACAAAAATAGTTTCAGTACAATAAGAGTTCATGTCTTTATATCAAAGGGTTTAGGAGTTTGTATCGTAATGTGTCTATACATTACGAAAAATCATTGGGTGTGAACCTGTTCCCCTTTTCGCCAATTTTATATCTATGACCTAATTGAGATGAAACACAACCTAAATCTACCCATTCAAATCTACCCATTTCATTGGTAAATTGTCAATAGTGCTCAGGCGCCTACATCCCATTTTCTTAGAGCTTAAACATACGTCCAGAGTATTATTTAGATATTGATCCTAATAAGAGTAAATCACCATTTGTGGTTCAATAGAGCTGAATGGCGTAATTGGTTCATTTACATTGAGACAAATCAAAACTGCAACAAACAATATCGATGATGCTAATACGATTAGAGAAGGTGTTTTGGGTCTGTATACAAGTATATCTTTTACTTTCTCAATTAAAAAATATTATTTTGAACATACTTTGTGCTAAGTCAAAGATTAATATTGTCTTTTAATGCATGGAGTATTGCAAGATGGTACCTTAATAGCTGTAAAACAACTTTCATCTAAATCAAAGCAAGGAAATAAGAAGTTCTTAAATGAATTAGGCGTGATTTCTGCATTGCAACACCCGAATCTTGTGAAGCTGCATGGATGTTGTATACAAGGAAATCAGTTGTTGGGCTTTGCTTACGAGTAACACTGGAAAATAATAGTCTTGCCCGTAGCTTTATTTTGGTAATTATCCTTATTGTATTTAAACTTGGTATTAACAATAATACGCGAAGATAAGGCGGATGCCCTGTCGATGTTGAGTCACCGGTCAAAACTGTTTTTTCTTACGTTTTTTTACTCATTTAATTCTTTTTTACGAGCCTGATTGAAGGCCTAAGAGAGTGGCGTGATTGCGGACACCTGATTGGCTCATAAAGATACAAACGATATGCATTGTGATAATAGCTGAAGAGGTTTGGCTTATCCTACATGAAGAATCAAGATAAATACTTTTGCACAAAGACATCAGGCAAAGCCACTAATATCCTGCTTGCATAAAATATAAACCCCAAAATTTCCTGATTGGGTTTGGCTAAGCTTGAGTGAAAGAGGACGACTAGGTCACAAAAATTAGCGCTTGCGACCATTATTTATCGAATCTGTAATATGATTATTTGCGGTGATTTTTGAACATCCTGCTGAGCGAAAGTTTTAATTTTAATTGTCTTTTTAATTATTAGTTCTCTAATAGTCAGACAAATAGAACAATTGGAGTTTATTGGAAATAAGATATTGGTGGAAGATCAAGCTGAGAGCGGGCTATGACGAAAGAAGCTGAAGCAAAGAAAGTTACATAATACATGCTGCTGGTGAATGGATAAGAAAAATGGGTCTTTTATATATTTATTATATTTTTGCTTAAATTTCTACAACACGTAAGGTTGAAAAATAAAAAGTAGAAACAACCGCTATGCAAGTCGTTGTTGCACATACTAAGCAAGAGGTATATTTTTAAAAACTTTTAGTTGCTCTTCTAAAGGGCTGTTGCTTAAAAGGGTGTTTGGTATATGTTAATTTTGATTACTGATGTCTAAAGGGGTGTTTGTGGTTGCTTAACTTTTCAACGTATTGATGTTTAGTTGCATTTTCCATTTGATTCACAAGCAAGTTCTGATTTTCACCCGGTAGTAAGGTATGATCTCATGAGTGTTATTTTCAGGTCCGCTTAAAGGCTCGATGCTATAATCGGGAAACAAGGTAACATATAGGCAAGGGAGTTGTTTGATATCATATCAAAAATGTATGTAGTAAGTTCTTTGTTACATCTTTTTTTATAAAATGAATTGCATTAAGTTCCATAATAGCTTAAATATTTGCACCTAATGTTAATCAATTCAAAAAAATATGAGTTTTATGATTTTGTAGTCAAAAGTTAAAGAGAGCATGTTTTCATAAAAAAAAGTTTATAGCCAATACATGTGTTTGCTGGTGATACTAAACAAGTGTTTAATCTTTTTATATAGTTTAATGTTGATGCGTACTAATTGTATCTTACATGGCTTGGCTTAATGATGCGTTTTCACATGAAATTTACACACAACTATGTCTATTCTATGGAGATTTAGGAATGACAAGTGACAAGATTGTTACATTTGTTTAGATTCTATCTTAGCCATGTCAAGTATAACTTTTTGAATATGTAAAGATCTAGATTAGCTAAGTGGTCTAATGCCAGAAATATGAAATGGTCATGTGCATATGGCATATGGCATTTGGTTCTGTTATGCTTAACAGACAAGATAGTATCTTACTATAATATCTATTTAGCTGAAAGTATAGAAGTTACTTGACCTTTTTTTATTGTTAGAGTAGAAGAGCAAGCAACAGGCTATGCACTAATTTTCTATAAAAAATGTGTCGGGTCAACACAACCCAACCTAGAGTAAAAGGTTACTCACTTTGACCTGTTTTTTCTTCAGGAACACTTTGAAGAAATGACATATCTATCATCAACATGCCAAGATCAATTTTTTTCAATAGGCTCGCTTAGGCTCATCAGGTATTTGCTATTTGCTTAATAAACCTTATTATTGGGTTTTGAAATTTTGGTACAACAGATAAACAATAATGTTAAGTGTTTGGATAGAAGCCAACTTATATGATTATTTGTTATTATACTTTTTGAAGGCTGCGTGTTCTTGGGGTGCTTAAGGTTTGCGTATTTAAATAGGTTATTGCGATTTGAAGTAATGAGCATGTTTGTGCATTTTGACATAACCAAACAGATTGACATCATGTGATAAGTAAAACTGAACACTATGTCCTG
Organism: Tanacetum coccineum; assembly: GCA_026074375.1. Lineage (NCBI taxonomy): Eukaryota > Viridiplantae > Streptophyta > Magnoliopsida > Asterales > Asteraceae > Tanacetum > Tanacetum coccineum. The sequence continues at coordinate 7,090 of BQNB010110447.1, read as the reverse complement.
AATTCTTTATCATCATGTTCGTGAATGGAGGAGAGATAAGATTGTATCAGAAGAAGCTGGATAAGTGCATAAATTTAAGCATCAGTTAGTTATCTTCCAAATAGTTTTATTTGAGTTTTAAGTTTATGACCACACGAAATAGAAAGACAAAACTTTGTAGATTGCAATTATGGAAAACGGAATTAACTTTCATGCCATCTTAAAGGGTGTTTGGATGTGTCTTTTAAAGGGTGTATGATAGTATTGGAAGTTGTGAACACATCACATTTAAACGGGTCGTTTGAAATCTTGTTTATTGGTCTCTTAAATAGTTAAAGTATTTACGTACCTATATATTGTCCGATATCTTTGTTGTTATTTGTTTATGTTGGTGTTGTCATTGGGTTCTACTAATAGATTGAATTTTTATTTTTTTAAATGGTTAAATGACCATCGAATTGGTAATTGCTTTTATATCGAATGACTTGAACCCAATAACCTCAAATATTTTTGATAACGTTACCTTTAAACCTTTAGTGGAGATAACTTTTAGTTGATGAAGGTGGATACTGTCTTGTTAATATCAATTGTGGATGTACTGTAAAAGTTTCGATAAATTTAACTCTGTGTGACGTGGAGAAGAGTTCTTATGTGTTAAAGTTTATAGTAATAGGAGAGTATTGTATGTATTAAAAGACCTTCGATGTTATTAGTTTTCATATTAGTATTGGTTATAGATGTTACATTTATATAGTTATTTGTGCAATATATTTTGAATCGCAGTCGTTTAGTATATGTTGATAACGCACGTCTCTAGTTACATCTCAAAGCTGTTTGGTTTGCCAGTAAGAGAGAAGCGCTGTTAGATGATAAGAGAACTGCTAAGTTACATAGCGAGAAAGAGGTTCAAGATAGGAACAACGTGCTGAAGTGGAAGCTCAAGAACTTGGAAGAGAATCTCCAGCAGTTTTCATTTGCCTTTCTGTAATGACTACATTTTTGCAAATACTATTAATTAGTTTTTCTATTACTGTGTTAGCTCATAACAAATTATACTATGCTATATCAATGTTTCACACTAAATATCTTATAAACTCTTTTGCTAATACATTTATTTGTCTTATCAATTACATCAACCATAAACTTACTAATGATACACAATAATTAGAACAATAAATACAATAACGAACAACTATTAACAAAATAAATGTTCTTCCAACAATACCTAAAAGCTCCGCCCAGTCGGCCGGGCCTTGAAAAACTGAGTATATATATTTATAATAAATATATTATATATATATATATATATATATATATCTTAATTTAATTTTATATAGCAAATAAGGATAAAAAATAAAAGATTTTTTTAATAGGTACGAACGTTAATTTTAGGAAAGTGCGCCGGCTTTTCTAGAAATTTTATGTTTTTTTCGAAAATTATGATAAACTAGATAATTACAATTCCAAAGGATAGAATCAAATAAAATACAATTCCAAATGATTATAGAACCTAAAACTAGCAGATTGGGGGTTTTGGTTTTGCTTTTGGTTTTTGGTTTTTGAAATAAGATTCTGTTTGTGAAAATTTGCAGAAAGTGCGGCGTACTTGGGTAAAGTACGGTGTACTTACTGGTTTTTTTAGGAAAACCGACGCACAAATAGGATGTGCGGCGCATTTCCTGGAGAAAAATGATTTTTGGTTTCTGTTTGCCAGAAAACGGTACGACGAGTTTGAAAATTTTGTGAAACAAAATAGCACCTAAAACAAGCAACAAACTATAACAACTTAAACAATTCCCCGGCAACGGCGCTAAAAACTTGATGTGTGTTTTCCAAGCTTTAAATTTATAATACTAGAAATACCGATTTTTACTAAAAACACAACACTCGGGAAGTATACATGTTCGTGTGTAGTATAGCTTTTAGGTAAGTCCAGGTCGTTCAACGAGAATTGAAGTTTTCACGGTTTGTAATTAAGGTGCTAAGGCTACATTTCATTGTACTTAACTTTTCTGTGATTAATACAATTTACCGGGGTAACCCTTTACCAAAAAAAAAGACGAGCATATATCGAATAGTGCAAAGAAAGCAATAAAAGGATGATTCAAGCA
>BQNB010110446.1:0-22555 GCA_026074375.1 Tanacetum coccineum | reverse complement strand
CCATACCATATTTTTTCAAAGATTCTAAAGCATATTTAGACTGGTTTATAAAGATGCCTCTGGGACTTTGTGAAATCTGTAGTTCTAGAAAAAAATGATATTTTACCCATCATCGACATCTTAAATTTTGAACACATTATTTTTGAAAATTGGTCACATAGTTCAGGTGTAGTAGACGCAAATATTATATCATCAACATATATTTGTACCAGGAGAATATCTTTGCCTTGTCTTTTGATGAACAAGGTGGGATCCACGGTTCCTATAGATAATTCTTAAGAGAGTAGAAACTTCGACAATAGATCGTACCACGCGCGAGGAGCTTGTTTCAACTCATAAAGAGCCTTCTTAAGCTTATACATATAATTCGGATTGTCTTGATCCACAAACCCGTCCGGTTGGCTGACATAAACTTCTTTACGAAGAATGTCGTTCAAGAATGCCGTCTTAACATCCATTTGGTAGACGATCATATTCATGTAAGCAGCATATGCGAGGAAAATTTGAATAGCATCAAGTCTAGCCTTCTTTTTGTCCAAGTTGCTTCTTTTTTTGTCTAACTCACTTCCTTTTTTGTTTGTTAGTTTCAAGAATATCCCCATTCATAGGTCCGAGATCTACATCTATGAATTGAAAGGTCCGAATGATCCACATTTTTTAGAATCAATACGTCTTCAAATCGTTTATTTGAAAAAATTAAAACCCTTCTTATTGAATGATCATGGGACTTGCCAAAAATCAAAATTATTGATCAATGGAGGAACTGGAGCAAAAGATTCTTCAAAATCAATTCCCTCTTCTTGACGGTAACCACGAGCAACCAAACGAGCCTTGTTCTTTAGAGTTCCTCCTAATTCATCAAGTTTCACCTTGTAGATCCATTTTAAAGTAATAACCATCACTTTGTCTGGGCGAGAAATGAGTTCCCAGACTTCAAGACGTTCAAATTCATTAAGTTCCTCTTGCATTGCTTCAATCCAACATGCTTGAGTTAACGCATCTTTATAGTTCTTTTGTTCAACTAATGTGAGAAAGGCATCATAGTAACAAAATAAGGCTTGTTCGTGGGGTTGGAGTCTTGTGGAAACAGGTCTTTCGAGTTCATCGATGATGTTTTCTAAAGGATGATCCTTGGTCCATTTGGTAACGTATTCTGAGTTAGGAGCAGCATTATGCACAATAGTAGGAATAACATTCAAAGAGGAATATGCTTCAGAATCATTTTCTAGAATTGAAATACCAAAGAACAAATCGTTATTCATGTGTGCAACATCTAAGTCATGATTGTCTTCTTCAACATCGTTAGGAATGATAGAAGATTGAATTTCAGGTGTTGTTTGAGAGTTACTAGGTGATGGTACATCTTGGTCAACTGTTGTTGAGGAATGTGAACCGGTTGATGCAGCGGGTTCTAGAGAAACTACTTTAGCAATTGGAGCAATGACTTCAGGGGCCGAGTGATCAACACTAGGTGGAGGAGTGAGTAATTCATCAAAAAGTGGTTGAAACAAAATATCCCAATCAATTCTTGAAGGTGGTACAAACGGTGTTGAAGGAGGAGGGTTTAGCACAAGTCATGAACTGATTATTGCAGGAGTCATTTCATGAAGTGCGGGTCCTGAACTGCTGTGTTCAGAAGCCATTGCAGTCAGCTCATCAAAATCTACATGAATTGTTTCAATGATTCATCTGGTACGTCGGTTGTAAATTCAAAATGCATTCTTTGTAGGTGCATAGCCAATTAAAATACCAATATCAGCTTAATGGTTGTAAACTTTCCCCCCAATTACCACTTTCATTCGTCAGATAACAGAGTGCACCAAATACATGGAAAAAGGATAAGTCGGGAAGTTTGTCATGTAAAAGATCATAGGGCGTTTTGCCGTGACGAAGACGTATGATGAAACGATTTTGGGTGTAACATGCGGTAGCAAATATGGCCCCTTATTTATTTCTGCCCATAAGAAAAACGAAGCTTTGCATAAATCAACAATGCGCGGCCAGTCTTTCAGTACGTACGATTAGTGACTTTCAACGACACCATTTTGTATTGTGAAAGTGAGCAACAGATGTTACATGAGATGATTCCAGCCTTCTCATAATATTTTACGCACCGTTTTTGATTAACAAACGTCAGTTCTAATTATCTATTTTTGATTCGGTCTGATAAGCACTTTAAGCCCGCACTATTGATCATCCTTGAGAAACGTTGATTATGAAATTTGAAGCATCAATCTTTGACCTTAACACTTAACCAATGTAATTGAGAGTAAACATCGACAATGACGAGATGTACTTCTTATCCATAACACTTTACGACACGCATTGGGCCACAAAGATCCATGTGCAAGAGATAGAGTTTTTCTTGGTTGGTGTCTTCAGATTTAGGTTTGTGGGGTTTCTTCTTGCTTTTGCCCTTTGCACACGCATAACACATATGATCCTTTTCAAATTTTAGCTTAGGAAGACCTCGAATAAGACCGTGTCTAGCTAAATGGTTCATTGCACCAAAGTTCAGATGAGACAGACGTCGATGCCATAGCCAGGACTAGTCTTTGAAGATTTTGAAACAAGATACATATAGGAGAGGAATCCAACATATCACTCCACAAGAGATAGAGTATACAGATTGTTGCTCGAGATCCAGTCAATAGATCAACACCTTCTAGATTAGAAATGAAAGGAAAACAGGTGTGTTTGGCGAAAAAGCAACTCAAGTTCGAATCACAGAATTGCCCAACAGAGAATAAGTTGTGTCCAAGTCCTTCTACGTAGTAAACCCTTGATATCGTAACATTCCCAATCTGATAATTACCATATCCCAATATCTTTGCCACGTGATCATTTCCGAATTTTACAGTACCTAAAAATTTATTGACGAAATTGGTAAGCTGAGACCGATCTCCGGTCATATGCTTGGAGCAGCCGGATTCCAAATACCAGAGAACAATTTAGATGACATGCATTCATTAAGAGAGGAAGATGGAACATCAAAAACTATGGATCCCCAAGATTTAATGGGTTCCTTTTTGCTAGTAGATATAGATTTAAGAACCTTATATTTGCTAACAGGAACATTAGTTTTAGGTTTCCTAGGTTTCCTTGAGTAAACCAATGTTACAACAGGCTTAGGTGTATCACTTTCTAGGGCAGTTGGTTTCCTAAGGGGCATTTTAGCAGTTGTGGTGATCTAGTTTAAAGGGCACGCATTTTTCTACGTAATTGTGAAGGTCCGACCAGAAGGTCTCCAAATGTATCAATATTAGTAAACACCTTTCCTGGGTTTCCAAACTTTCTCTTTGAAATGAGCATTAACATTATTGATAAAATTAAGAACATACAAATCATGATTATCAGAAAGCATGCAACCATTACACTTAACACATAGAAGTTCAGAATTTGCATTAAGCTTGGAATGTTGCACATTTGCATTTCCTTTAGGTTCAAAAACACTGTTCTTATTTTTCAAACTAGATTTAACTATCCTAGGGTGGGCTTCTACTTTTTTCTTCGTAGTACTACTTGGTGTTCACTGAATCTTATCTTTCTTTGTATTGTCTAAATACTGTGATCCGCTAGCACTATTAGACGGGTTTACTCTTGTAGAAGACAACATAGGTTTGTTAGAAACTAGGTTTGATGAAGAAGTTGTTTTTGTGTTTGTGTTTCCTGATGATGTGACGGGCTCAGTGAATCTAACTCTTTTATCCTTGTTCTTTGGGGTGACAACCACTAATTTTTCACTAGAATTGTTGATACTAGGGCAGGTTTTACTGATGTTTGTAAGCAACTCTTGAATTAGTTTAGTATACCTATAGGCAGATTCTAAGGAATGATCTAGAGGATAATTTGATTTAACATGTTCAACTAGATCCCTAAGAACTGCAACTTCTTCTTGAGTGTGCGTAATATAGGCAGAGTAAGCTGTCTTTTTATTCAACAATTTAGGGGTTATTGGTTCCACATTAATCTTAAGCGTCTCTGGATTGATAGTGTGTTTCGTAACAGCGTCATCAACTAGAGCTTTTCCTTTAAGTTTCCTTAAATCATCCTTGAGAGCTGTAATTACCAAAACTTTTTCCTGAAGACTAGCATTTAAATTAGAGATTTCCACAGACTTTAGATTGACTTGATTAATTAAATCATCACATTGTTCTTTTGATCGAATACGTACTGGTTTAATCGAGTCATAAAGTTGCTTATAGGTCTATTTCAAATGCTCATTCTCAGCAATAAGCTTTGACACCCTATGATCCAATTCAATATTTATTGTTTCAATCTCCTCTAAGTCCTTTTTAATCTTATCCTCATTCATTTTTCCACTTAGAGATTTAATTCTCTCTTTTAACTTCTTTATGACCATGTCTTTCTCTTGGGACTAAGCTTTCAATTCATTGAATTCAAAATATTGATCAAAACTTGGAGCACTTTGATTTGAAATAGAATTGTCCCTTTGAAAAATTTCCTGATTAAGTTGAGAATCAACTTCTAAAGAGATGCAATGTTTTTCAAGAGTGGTAAAACTTCTGAACAGTTTATCGTAAATATCTTTTTTAACGAAATCCTTTTTAATCAGAAGCTCAGTCTTAAGTTTGAGACACTTTTCACATTCATGCATATTCACAGAAGCATTATCCATAAAAGAATTCATAATTATGTTCACTATATCTTTGTTAATGACTTGTTCCAAGAGTCGTGCGTTTTCGTTCAAAGCTTGATTCATTTTAACTTCAAATGTTTTTGACTCTAAACGATGTTGTTCCACTGTCTGTTCCATTTGATGAAAGACATTTTGACTTCAGAAAGTTCATCAATCAAAAATTGATCGAATGTGTTAAACAAGTCCTTCAGAGCTTGTACAAATGGAATTATTTCATCCCTAAAACAAGCTTTTATATGTTCAAACCCCCACGAGCCCTCAGTGATAGCTGTGGCCATGGTTCTTTCTTTGACAACCATGTCAAAACCAACAAGATGGTGTTTAAGTTTCTCAAAACTCAATAAACCTATGCGGGACTTCTAGAAGTTTTTTGGAACTCAACTATTGGTGGGTCTACTAGAAAGAGTGAGATCTAAAGAATTCACAGAATTCTGAGACCAAAAGGCTTGTTCAGCAAATAATTCAGTTTGTGGAACAAATCATGTTTCAAAATCTTGAGAAAGTTGGTTAAGAACAACATAATCAACTGGTGTTGTATTAACTTTCTTTTCTAACGTCATAGGATCCTTTTCTTTTAAAAGCATTTTTGAACGACTCTCTTCAGCAAGCATGAGGGTCTCTTCAGAGTCAGGAATCACAATAGAACTAGTATTCTTAATGACATTACCATCATAAAGCTTTGGTTCCAATTGCTGAGCTTTCTTCAGATAGAAAGGATTTTGAAAACCTAGAGCTTGTTTAGTGGTATGATCATAGAAAAACTGAGGTTTCGTCAACATGTAAATAGTTTGTGCAAATTGATCTCTTTTAAAGACAATATTATCTAGCTGTTTGATCCTCTTTTCTAAAGCAATCTCTCTATCAATGTTCCTAGATTCTTCTTTCTTAAAATCATTTTTGAGAAGAGTAACTGTTTGCATTAAAGATTCCTTTTCTTTTAAATGTTCAAAAAGAGTTTGTTTAAGATGATCAATCTCTACAGACTATGCACTTGAATCTAAAATGTTATCATTACTCTTTAAATCAACATTTTGTCCTTATTTAAAACTTTAACTTGTTCCTTATATCTTTCAAGCTCAGCAATTAAAGTATCATTGATACTTTTATTGTCCAGATTTATCTTGGTATAATTAACTACTTGGGTTTTTAGTTGTTCCATCATAGATAATATCAGTGCATCTGTTATGTAGATGATTTAGAATTCTAAACAGTTGCCTGTTGTGATTCTATCACATACTGAGAATAAGGAATGATATTGCTATCACTAGTTATTTCAGTCTCTAAATGGTTCATAACATTTGACTGTTCAGAAGACGGCATCACCTGCACAGCTTGATTAATCATATTGTTATCCTTAGTATCAGGATTGTGTACCTCAGCGAGAGTATCTGAACCATAATGAGATAAATTTGCCATGAGAGCAACTTTGGCAGTGTTGAGTTCATCACAATCAAGTTATATGCATTCCAATTAAATTTAATCGCTTGATAAGTATTACTTATGTAGTTAATGATTCAGATCTCTTTGGATCTGCCATAAAATGGATAAGTTCCCTCCTCATGTAGGAATTGACATTTGCATTGAGCTTTGTACCAGCAAACACTTTACCTTAAACATGGACTTCATCTCGTTCTCTTAGGTTTAGATGCATTGTTGGACATGTGGGCCTTCCCCTTTCGGCAGTTGTAACAAATAACAATCCCTTTGTTTCCCAGACTTGCCTTTCCACTTGCTTCCTAGAGTGTTCTGTCCTATTTAGTTACCCGCAGCAAAAGAAGTTTGTCTCCCCTAAATTGGTTGTAAGGTCACTCTCCCATCATTAATGGTAGCTTGTTGCTAGTTTGATGAATTCCTCAGCTGGTTATTGGTAGTAGGATAGCGGGAAGTGACAACAGTAGTCAAGAAAGACATCATGTGATTGATGGCATCAATGAGATCATCACCTTTCTGGAACACTAGAACAATTAGACCCGAGTCTGGTTGGGAAAATTCAGATTGTTGGTTAACTGAGGGAGCATATTCCAATTGAGGGATAGATGATGATGGAGAATAAATGTTGTGGTTGAACTAAATGATTGATAATCATTAGTATGGATAATGATGAAAGAGGTGTTGTGATTGATTGTTTCGAGTATTTGTTGAGACTGATTAAGGGAAACTATGCCATTAATGTGGTGGAAAAAACTAACAATTTGATTGGTTACAACCATGTAAGCTGGATCTGGAGTTGCGTTCATGCATTAAACGAACTTCATTTGCATAAAATTCATGTTGTCCTACATGAAGCTGATCAATGTTAGTTGTGTGACACATCCTGGAACCAGTATTGGTAACATCTATCAAAATTTCTTCCACTCAGAGGAAGAGTATACAAAAGACTTAGTTGTTCACTTAAAATTTGTTCCAGTTTCATATTGTACATGTTCTTGCATTGAGTAGCAGTGAATAAATCTCAAGTAGAAACAACACGTAGTGTTTCTCCCCTTTTTATAAGTAAATTATCAAATTCATCATAAAGCTTACCACTGTCTTTCCTGTTTGCTTAATGAGCAAGTTCCTTGATGAGAAGTTGAATTCTTTCTCAAAGTTCTTTGGCGACTTTATTATTGCTAACCAATGCATAGACCCGCTGGTGGAATCTTGGGAGAATGTATTGTTGCCTTGATATCACAATCAACTTGAATTGCTTCCGTGGCGGATAGCTCAGAATATTTCTTTGGTCTAGTCACTCCATTCTCCTTAATCGTAGGCGCCTGGCTGAGTGGACCATTTTCAACGGATTCAAGTATAATTCGTCACATGTTGTCTATTCGCATCATGTATAGCTCCACTTTGCTTTTCCAAGGAATCTATACAATATCTTTTTTCCAACAACGGTGAGACGATTGTCAGCACCCGAATGAATGTTTTGTCAGCAAGCAGTCGCCTTGATAAATTTAGTCATGATAAAAGATTAGTGTTGGATCGAGCGGTGATAAAAAGTAATTGTGTTTTAAGGTGTTGTCTTTTGTGTGTTTTAAGTCTTGAAATTACACGGGATTTTACAATTCTTGATAAAACCAGGAAAACAAGTGAATGTTTCATGGGATTTTACAAGTCCCAGAAATTAAAACCTATGAGTCTTGTTTAAAGTGATTTGAGTTGTTTTAAGCGCTTTTATGGTTATAGCGTAAAGTTCTGTGGTTGATCCATAATAGCGATAGTTGTGCAATTCTGGATGGTTCTCAAGTAGGAAAGATACGCGATTCGGTTGCTACTGAAAATCTGCGAATTCGGTTTCTTCAAGAAAATTTCCAATTCGGTTCTCAAGGAAAAATTACGAATTCGGTTGACAAAGAGAAGTTGCAAATTCGGTTGACACAGAAAACTACTAATTCGGTTATCGCTAACAACTGCAAATTCGGTTACTACTAAGACACTGCGAATTCGGATACTGAAGAAACTGCCAATTCGGTTACAACTAAAACTGCGAATTTGGTTACAACTAAAACTGCCATTTTGGTTACAACTAAAACTGCCAATTCGGTTACAACTAATACGAAACTCAAAATCTTTAAAACACAAAAAGACACCTTTTGATCATTTTTCCTAAATTTTCTTGTACAACTAGTATTACTAAACCTATAGGTACCTTAAAAATGCAAACTTTATGGTTTTTAAGCCAAAATTTTCAAAATCAAGATTTGTACTTTATAAGGTTTTCGAAAACTAAAAGTGTGACAAAAATGAGATTTTCTTTGATCCAAAGCAAATACACCTATATCCAAAGATACTAGATCAAATTTACCTAGGTAAATGACCTTTTAATGTACAAAGAATATTTGAAAACAAAAGAAAAATAAGAAAAGGACGCACGGTTTAAGAAAGGAAACAAACCAAACAAAAACACAAAAACTAAGCAAACCACTCCATGGATTTTGATACCAATTGTAGGAACTAAGTAATCTTTGATATATATAAGAACTAGAGAGAGAAAGTAGAAGGAAGGAAGTATTTCTAGTGAGAGAAAGTAAAGGAAAAGAAATGCATTAAGTGTGTGAAAAATACAACCAACCAACCAACCAACATCCTCTCCATACATGGAGAGGGTTTTATACTCAAAGGGGTGGCCGACCATAGGCCTTGTAAAGGCTTTCCATATGCCTTTGGGCCATTTAGCTTACTAAATAATACATTATGGACTATGAGCTAGAAACGTAAAATACGTGGAGTGATCGATCCTTTTTTTGATTCCTAACAAAAACAATACAAGTTAATCTCATATTAAGAGACAGTACTCAAACTATTAATCATAACTGAACCTAATGAAAACGGGTTGGAATTGTTTTAAAGTCTTTCTAGTTTAGTTGATTTAGCTGAAACGCCGACTATGTTTTTGTCTGGTGTTTGGTTCTTTATGACGCATCTAAGAATGATAAACCCAAAATTCTCATTATGTGATTCTTAAGTAAACAAAATATTGGTTTCTTAAAGAAGATGTATGCCGTATCATGTTAACAAGAGTCTTTAACCTATAACTATTAGATTTAAATACTTAAACGTGATTGGAAACCCGTCTCGACCAGTCTCCACTAGAAAGCAACTCGAAATTGATGCCATGTGGTGTTACTTTGATGCCTTCATAACTTCTGTAGAACCAAAGAACTTCAAAGAAGCTATGCTATAATCCTCATGGATTGATACGATGCAAGAAGAGATTCATGAATTTGAAAGACTAGAAGTTTAGGAATTGGTGCCTTGTCTAGATAAAGTCTTGTTGATCAAATTGAAGTGAATATTCAAGGTCAAGATAGACGAATTTGGCGAAGTACTCAAGAAAAAGGCTAGGTTAGTTGCTCAAGGATTCAGGCAAGAGGAGGGCATCGACTTTGAGGAATCATTTGCACCGGTTGCAAGAATAGAGGCCATCCGTATCTTCGTAGCAAATGCCGCCAACAAGAATATGACATACTACCATATGGACGTCAAAACGGCTTTCTTAAATGGCGAGCTCAAAGAAGAGGTATATGTTTCTCAACCAGATAGATTTGTTGATCAGGACAACCCATCGCATGTGTACAAGCTCAAAAAGGCCCTTTACGGTCTCAAACAAGCACCACATGCATGGTACCATGATGTCAAGCTTCCTCATCTCATAACATTTCTCCAAAGGTGTAGTCGATCCAACACTCTTCACAAGGAAAGCAAGAAATGGCTTATTACTAGTACAAATTTATGTCGACGATATAATATTTACATCAACCAATATTGCTATGTGTGATGAGTTTTGTTGGGAATTATATTTGAGTTGATAAGACAAAACATATGAAAGATGAAGGACTTAAAAGGCAAAGGAAGAATTCTTCAAAAGATGGAAGATTTTGAAGATTCTGAAGATAAACTTAAATGTTAAAAAGATTTATTAATATCTTTATTTGTTCTTATCCTTTGTAAACCTAATATCTCTAGTATATAAAGAGATATAGGTCGTATAGTTTTCTGTGTGTCAAGATGTAAACACTAGAAAAATGTATGTGTGTCTAGGCGTCAAGTCCCATTGTAGAAGCCTATGGTTTGTGTGTTTCAGCCTCAAGGATCTTTGATTCCTTGTTATAGTTTAGATAACACGTTCTAGAATTGATCATCTAGAATTGGGGCTGTTAGGAACGTTTGGTTATTAATGAAGAAACACCTTGTTGAATATCATTGTTCTTATGTTAATTCCGCTATACATATTCTATGTTCAATGTTATTGTTAATCCTAGATATAAGATCTAAACAATCTGAGCTTCAAAGATCTTCCATAATTGGTATCAGAGCCTGGTGGCTCATGATCTAGGATCTACAAGGTGTTTTGGTGTCGCATCTATGAAGGAAAAGAGGTACGAATTTTCTGTCTTGGTTATCATGTCGAATCTGGTGATATTAGGGTTTTTCAGCAACCCTAATTCGATATAACAGGAAGTTTGTTCACAATTGTTATTGATTGGTTCGTGACAACAAGATGGTTGCTGATTGGTTACATAATTCAAGCATTCTTTAGAACTTATTCTATGAAAAGAATCATTAGCAGTTGGTGAGAATGATGATATAGTGACAGTTTAGTGACAGAAAAAGTGTCGCTAAAATCTGTCGTGACCCCTGTTTTTTTTTTTTCTTGTATTTTCTTATTGTTTATTTCAATGATAGTAGAATTTTATAATTGTTTCGCATAATCCTTACCCCTGGGTTCCCACAGTTGTGATTTGAATTGTAGTGCGTAATATATTTACCAATATGTTGTGTTGGATACTTAAACAGTTTATTATTATGTATTACTGTTGTCACGATTAAAGCAAGTAGTTGATTATTGAAGCTTGGAGATTAGTATTTGGCTCGTTACTACTGCTATTGGTGTGGGACTATCATGTTTAAGTGATGTTCCAAGAATATAAGGGTTTGAATGGATGTTAGTACTCGCCAAATAAATTTTTACTGCTGCCAAAGAAAGCTACCCTAGTACTCTGCTATTAAGTTAATGCCTGCCAGCATGGGTTGTTAGTGCTACCAAGCATCAATGTTACTACTGCTATTGGTGTGGGACTATCATGTTTACGTGATGTTCCAAGAATATAAGGGTTCGAATGGATGTTAGTACTGCCAAATATGTGTTACTGCTGCCAAGAAAGCTACCTAGTACTGCTATTATAGTTAATGCTGCCAGCATGGGTTGTTAGTGTTGCCAAGCATCAATGTTAATGTTGCTAAGGTTTATACTGCTATGGGTTCGAACTCAAGTAAGTACTGTCCATTTATCTAGTACTGGTGATCATGTGTATTAGTACTGCTAGGGTAATAAAAGCAGTGAGGTTACTACTGATTAGGGTTCAACGATATTACTGCTAGCTTTGAAGTTTATATTGCCAGATGAATGTTTGTATTGCTAGTATTACATTTATACTGCTAGTTAGATTTTAGTACTGCTTGGTTTAAGGGGAAGAATTAGTACTGCTAGCTATGGATGTTTGTACTGCTAGCATATAGCAGTTAATACTGCTAGGCTTTATTTGAAATTAATACTGCTTGAATGGTTTATACTGCTAAGTAACTAGTTAATGCTGCCAAAGGAAGATTAGTGCTGCCAGTTCATGTTAATGTTGCTATCACTAAAAGTTAATGCTGTCAGTTTATACTTAGTGCTGCTAGTATGATTAATACTACTAGTATATTTTTAATATTGTCAGTATTAAGTTTCTGCTGCTAGGGTAAATTTAAGCAGTTACTACTGTTCGATTAAAAGTAGTTACTACTGCTTGGGCTTAAAAGATACTACTGCTAGCTGTGTTCCATATTAGATAACACACACAAGATTGGATCTCGGTTGGAACAGGATTTTAAATGTTATATGGCTAGTTTTGGATTTATTGACAAAGTGATTACGAAGATGATTAATTATCACTTATTTGATGTTGTAGTTAAGTTTCACAGGTGTGTGTTCTTATCATATCTTAAAGTGGGTGTTACATTTTAAAGATAACTTGTTCGTGCTTAGAAACGGTGTGATAAAGACTTGTCATAATCTAGGAAAGGTGTGTGATTTTTCCTATGGTGCTCAAAGCTTACATTTGCTATCACTTGTTATGTGTCTTATAGAAGATGAGGATTTTTGTCAAGAGGTTGCGATCTACTTATATTTCACAGATTTATTTATAAGTTTGGAGTCACATGGATAGTACAAGATATAAAACACAAGTTTGGGTTATTCTACTTCTACATCAAGTTCTTTATACTTAGTTTTCTTCATCAGTAATCATTACATAGAGCCTACAGAATTGAAAGATTCATGAAATGGATAACATATGTTTTTTCACAGGGAAGCTTTTCGATAAAATATTTAACGCCATTCACATGCACCACATGAGTGAAGTTTTTGACTAATGTCTAGTTTAAGTTTCTATATCTCAATAGTTACATTTATCCTCAAGGCGCTCATGGAGGTACATTTGAGATTGTTGAAAGGCCTGGATATAGAAGTGAAATAGTGGGATTGTGGTATCGGAAATCAAAGTTGCATACATTATGTCCCTGTATGATTATAACCCAAAAGTGGAAAGAAGATTTACAAAGAAAATGTGTCAACTATACAGATCCTATGGTGGAATTGCATAATATCCATATTTCTTTCCAATAATAATATATATATGATATATATATATATAGATTAGCTTCAGGGAAGTTTTGTGCGTTTATAAGTTTTTGTCATGTCAACTAGGGGAAGATTAATGGTAATTATATTTTTAGTTATAAGACCAAACCTATTAAAGATGAAGGACTTCAAAGACAAAGAGGAATTCCTTCAAAAGATGGAAGATTTTGAAGATTCTAAAGATAAACTTAACTGATTAAAAGAAAAATTTATAAATAGTCTTTATATTTCTTATTCCATTGTAAACCCATATCTCATTATATAAAGAGATATAAGGTCGGTATTGTTTTTGGTGTGTTCAAAGATGTAAACACCAGTAAAGTGTGTGTATGTAATGTTCTAAAGCGTCAAGTTCTCTAAGGGAGACGCCCTAGGGTTTGGTTGGTTTAGCCACAAGGATGCTTTGATTCCTGTTATTGTTTAGATAACACGATCACCATATGATCAAGGTAGCATATGAGGCTATAAGTAGACAGTAATCATAGAAGATAATGATGAAAAACCTTTTGTTAATAACAACGATTCTATGTGTTGAATATTCCGCCTTTGTTATTAATTTATTCTAGATATAAGATCTAAAGAAAAATTGCTAAAGATCGTTTAAGCTTTTAACACATAGGATAAATTAAATAATCAGACTGTATTACTAAAGCCTAATTTCTGAGTAACTGGTGATGTTCCAACAATATTTAATAAAAAAGCGTTACAAAAGCTTTTAAACTTCTTGCTTCTGCAATAGTGAAACATATAAATATAAATTGTTGTCTACAACACTGGCTAAAAAGCTCGTAGTATTTGAGAATAAGGGATTTCCATACCTCAAAAATACATACAAGAAAGAATTTTGCACCAAAAGAAACCAAACCTAAACCACCTAAAGACTTAAAACTTTCTTTCAGAAGCATAGGCAAAATACTCTCTTCAACCAGATTCTACATGGAGTATATGAGGTTTAGCAAGATTAAAGCTATGGCCAGAAGGGAGGTACAACTGCTATGTATCATACCTTTTGAAATTAATAACAAAACCATAAGTTTCAATTAGACCTTCAACTATAGACATACATACATAATTCCAATTTAAACCTTAATTTTATACAACTAAGAAACCTAATCCTTGAAAAACAAATACAAACTTGAACCTAAATAAAAAATACAAGTAAACTGCTAGTTGAAGGTCATATGAACAAGGCTAGCAACATATCTAAGTGTAATTAAGCTTTAACCAATCATTAATGATGGCACTGGGTCTATTAAAAATGGACCAATAAACCTGTAACTAGACCATCAACAGTTCGAATCTTAAGATCAGATAGATGTTAGAGCAAGATTCCATACCTTGGGATACTCGTTTCGGATTTCATAGAACTGCAACTAATGGGGAGATGGTAGATACAATTAGACCCAAGATGACTTTTATATACCTTATCATTGATGGATTAAGAAGAAACTGAAGAAAAAGGCTAAATGAAAAACCAAAAGGTATGGTGTCATTTTGTGTGAATCTGCAAGTGTAAAAAGAAAATGAGGTGGGATATACAGATGGATGTGCAAGTGTTGGTTTTAATTTTGGGTAAAAAATAGGTAGGGAGCTAAAGAAAAAAGTAAGCGAGATAAATTTTTGTATAACACTTTAAAATAAGTGTTGTCTTTATGCATTAGTAATTGCAACACTTTCTTAATGTGTTGCATTATGTTGTTGAACTTGCAACACTTTAATAAAAGTGTTGTTTTTGATATTAATATGGTTCAAGGTTTCATATTGGTGTTATTTTAGTATAAGCTTTGTTGTTAGTGCTCTTTGATCTAATAATTGCAAGACTTTATCTCTAAAATTGATCCAAGTTTTCATTATATTCATTGTTTGATTCACAACATGTCATCTTCAAACCAACAAAATCTTGCTGAATCATGAGCTACTGATAGACCTCTAATCCTTGAGAAAGAGAATTATATACCATGGGAAAGTCGGTTTAGGAGGTTTCTGGAAAACGAGGGGGGAGATGGGGAGCGTATGTGGTACTCAATTATAAAAGGACCGTATTAGAGGCCAATGATTACCGATCCAAATAGTCAGATACCTGAACCAATGTCTAAAATGACAAAAGCTAATAAGAAATGATACATTGCTAATGTTAAAGTAATGAATTATATTCTTCAAGCAATACTAAATGACATCTATAATTTAGTGGATGCTTGCAGAAATGCTCAGAAAATGTAGGAACGAATTAGAAGGTTGATGTATGGTTCAGAAAAGAACAAACATGTGATACACATATGTTAAAGCAAAACAAAATACAAGGCTTTTCCCGGGCGACATGTCGCCCGGGATAAGTGAAAGCAAAAATAATTTTCAGACTTATCCCGGGCGACATGTGGCCCGGGAAAGTCATCACTAAACGACAAAATATATTTTCTAGTGTTGACAAGTCAATGCTATATGAAAACTTTACGGGCGTAATGTTGGCGGGGATAGTACGCAATTAATTAACTAAACAATGATTAATGTTAAGTCATTTTTTTATAACAGCATTATCCCGGGCGACATGTCGCCCGGGAAAACCCTCCACCGTGGCACTTAAATGTTTGACTAAAACTTGTGGGCACGCGTTTATAACAACCCGCAATTTTGCATAAATGTAAAATCCATCTATTAAGTTAGATGATGTACAATCTATAAGTTATATTGAACTCACCTTATTTCAGGGAAATTTTTTGCTTTATTAAATTACAATTACTTGCCAATATCTCAATATTGCAATTATCCTAAATAACCAAAGTTAACGGACTCAGGCAACCTTTCATTTGGCAAACCTTATCTTCATATAAGTCAGCTAACATCATGACATGTCAAGTAATATTCATAATATCATTATTACAGGTACATTATTCCTATAGGTACAATTTGCAACATCATATCAAAAAAGGGCTTTAACCATTATCGATGCCTAAACCCTAAACCTCATGAAAAAGGTTAACACCTTAAGAAGCACTGTACTAAAGCATATGTACAAGTAATATTCATATCTATTTGAAATTTATAATCTTCTTTAATCAAAGTACAAGTCCTTAAAAGCTCAATGCATAAGTCAATTAAGCTCTATCCCTAAATAGCCGATGTTACCTCCGTTTTTCATCCTCATTTCTTCACTACCACCTTGTGAACAAGCTACTTCACACTTTCTCATAATGTATAACCATAAATATTCTTATTCATAAGCTTTCATACATCTTTTTGCACTCAAAACCCTAATTCAATACCCTAAACCCTAAAACCGAGCTAATTTCTAAACCATGACCCGTTTCTTGATTTTTACAAATTATAAACCTAAACCAAACTCTTAAATAAGTTTAATAACATGAATTACAACATCCTCAATTCATTCCCCATCATCATTTCATCATTCTATTTCAATTATCCAAGAAACGAATCCAGAAAACCCTAATTGTGCCCTAATTATGACTTTGACCCGTTTTCTCAATTTCAACCCATTTTAACTTAACCAACGACTAAACTTAATTATAATTACTTTATATAAGCGCATTGGATTTGTTATTTCCTTCATTCCTAATAAGAGTATGCCAAAATATAAGCAAGAAAGTCAAGAAAACCCTAAACGAGCCCTATTTGAAACCGTGACCTCGTTTCTTCAATTCTAATCCATTTTAACCCAAACCAATTGCTAATCTTTGCTAATTACTTTAATACCAGACCTTAACAACCTATTTCATCTATCCTTAATCATTATAAACACAATGTACCTTGGAAAAACCCTTGAACACCACGTCAAGCCCAAAACTGACCCGAACCACTTCCATATTCATTTTGACCCATTTAAAATGCTACCATGTGCAAATGACCACCCAAGAACCCTTCTAGATTCATAGTAGCAGTTAATAAATCGCTTTGACTTCCTCCCATGGTAATATGTGAGCACATGGCCTTTCTTTTTTTCTTCACTTTCAGCGGCCTAGCAGCAAGAAAGGAAGCCACATCATTCAACCTAGTTTTCTAGACCTCCACCATTGATTTTCTAGCTTAGACACATCCCATACTAGGTCTACTATGTGTCAAGAATAGATCATAAGCCTTGATTGCTCACCACTCTTGAAAATGGGTATAAATAGGAGCTTTGTGTGTTCATTTTTCTTCATCCCCCACTTCCTCCTCTATAACCCTTCATAGTAGCAACTCCTTGCTCAATATGAATTCTAATAGATCTTAAGAAGTCTCAAGTATAGAAAGGAAGCAAAAGAAACCAAGAAACGAAGCCCCGGAGTCGTTACTCTAGCCGTACGAAACGAAAGTCCCGATTCTGACCCGTTTCCAAGCTATAAGCTCAAACCAGGTTCTCTAAGCTTATGTTCTGCTTTCATAACGTCATAATGTTCATATGATCTTGCTAAAATCATAATATAAAGCTTTGAACTCAAAAACCTAAGTGTTATGCCTTTTTGTATCACAAACCGTACATCCAAAACCCTAATTCTTGTTTTTTACTTAAAACTATAAAGCTAAAAACTTGTTATAAACTATTGTTATAATCTATCCTAATAGACTTATATAATGTTAAAATAAGTGCTTTGATAAGTCATAAGAGAATTTGACCTTAAAACCCGCGCGTTTTCATTTTAAAACCCTAATTTGACCCGTTTTACTTTTTAGCTTAACGAATCGTTAAATTAAACTTGTGTTATGTTAAATCTTCATATTTTAGTTTATTATAACTTATAAATGACTATTGAAATGTTAAATTAAGCTTGCATGGCAATTTGGACATGTTTTGTAATTATAATCCATGCAAGGGGTATATATCGTAAATTTCAGAAACTTATAACTAAAAGGACTAAAAGTGTCATTTTATCAAAGTTATAACTATAGGGGTCTATTATGTCACTTTTTAAAGTACAAGGTTTACTTAGTATATCAATAAAAAGTTGATGGACAAAGTCGTAAAAAATGCAAACCCTATGGGTATATTGCAAAAAAAAAAAAAAAAAAAAAAAAAAAAAAAAAAAAAAAAAAAAAAAAAATTTTTCCAATCCCTAAGGTCTAATATGTAACAATATGAAAAAAGTGAGACATAACTTTAATTAACGCTTGACGTGCTTAACATTTCCAGATATTGAATAAAATGCTTAAAACTGCTTATGTTATAACTATTATATCATTCATCATCGATGTGCTTTCAAAAATCATGTCCCGGATCTATATCATACCACAATACTAGGGAGCTTCATATTAAGAAGTTTCATCTTGGTATTACGTTCTGTCTGAGTTGTTGGGTTTACGATTTAAAGTGCCCTAGCTCCACAAACGTTTACTGAATGACTTCTGAATTATGATGGCCCGAACGGTGTTATGATAATTTTAATATCAAAACCAACATCAATGTAAAATCTTACATATTCAATCAAACTAAGACTTGACATATATTACCCCAGGTTGCCCGTGACGAAGCCGTTACTATTCATTTCATATACATTGCTATCAATTTCCCTATAACTGTTCAGGTGAGTTCATAGCCTCGCATTTCAATCTTTTTATAAACCCGCAAGGGGGATACATGCTATAAACATGAATGCAATTATTTCTGTATACTATTTCAATTTACTATTGCCTAAGTAACTGCTTTGCCTTTAAGTCCCCATAATCATGAACCGTTAATTACTCTCCGTAGTAAGCGCGAATGATGTGAATAGATCTATTTGGACTGGACTCCCCGTTGGTGTACCCAGTTACGTGTAACCAATTGCACATCATTAGAAATCACGCGGGTATTTTGGCAAAGGTACCCGCAGGGGCTATAACGTATCACCATACCCTAAGGCTTCGGATTCATGAGCTAATGGCAATAATAAATTATGTTTTCAATACTGGGTGTATATCAACGTAACCCAAATATCGCATTTGCATTCAAATTATATTACTTAAACCTATGGATTTCACTCAACCTTTGTGTTGACTTTTTAGCATGTTTTATCTCAGGTAACTAATGGCACGGAGTGGCGAGGACATGAAGATGGAAAAACCGTTATCATTCAAACTTTATTGTATAGATTTTGGGAACCTCTCTTTTGTAAAAACTCTGAAGAAATAATGAATGATAACTTATTTTCATAAACGACTCTTTTTTATTCGTTTTCTATGATTATGACTGTTGTACCTTGAAGTAATACCCCAGATTAGCTTCCGCTGCTATATGTAAAAATGGGGGTGTTACAGATTTGGTATCAGAGCCAACGTTATAGAGAACAAGGTTAAAACCTTAACTATAACTACTTTTCTTTTTCCATCCAAGAAAGTCCTCCGTGCCGCTATATCTCCCGGAATGGTATGTAAAGTTACATAACTATTATATTACTAAATAAATAACTTATGTTATTTACTGCTGGGTTGTTAAGCAGAACGATGTCTTCCCCCGACCATCCTACTGCAAATTTAGAGGATGTCTTTTCTTCCAATTTCCCAAACTATGTTCTTCCGGTTTCTCCAGATTATGTCCCGGCCTTTTTAGGGAAAACTTACTCTAGTGCTTCCAATTTATTTGGAATTACCCCACCGACCCTTTCGTTATTTCCTGATGATCCTTACATGAAAGCTTTACAAGCTTTCTATACTGAAAAAATCACCAATCCCGCCTCCATTTATCATACCTCCTAAACCTCAAGAATTTTTCCTTCTAGAAGGACTTCTTTCACCAACAAAATCACCTTCTTCTACCCCGTTCCAACCTCAAACTTTTGAGATTGTGGAAAACTCTCAAAAGTCAACTATCGAGCGTCATGAAGAGCAAATCCTGGATATCTTAAATAGCCTAGATGCAATCCCCATCGAACGTGTCAAGCATATTGAAAATGGAATCGAAGGCCTCGGAAAAGGAACTGTAATTATTCAATGAGATTTTGATGCTCTGGAAGCCGAACTTCAGCAAGCTCATACTCAGATTTCCAAACTCCAGAGAAAGCAAATAGGATCCAACCATAAGATTTCCTTAGCTCGCTACAGAATCGCTGAATTAGCAGAAGTTATCAATGACATGGAAACTCGTCACCAAGCAGACATAGAAAATCTCATGAACTCCATCATCGAACTCCAGAACCGCATGGAATGATCATCTAGTTTCTAGTTTAAATTTTAGTTTTTAGCTTTAACCTAGCCACGGGATGTGTGGTATAAATAAAAACACTTGTCAAATCTTGACTATGTATAGTACTAAGGCAAGTTGTTCTTAAATACAAAGGCAATCCCGTTATCTACCTTGTTGTTTCTTACCACTTTATTCATCTCATCATTATTCATCATTCATTCATCATTCATCCATCATACATTCATCATCATACCATAACCTTTAGATATCACCATTGTTAAAAATGCTTAAATGAAGCATTATTCTTTAAGCATTTCAAGAATAAGCATTTCTCTTTAATCATTTTAAAGAAGAACAAGCATTATACTTGTGATATCATTCTTATTACGTGTTATCTTTTGTTGATAGAATGCCTCCAAAAAGAGCATCAACAACGGAAGCACCGGCTATGACTCAAGATGCCATTAGAAAGTTAGTTGCTGATAGTGTCACCTCGGCTCTAGAAGCTCAAGCTGCGACAATGGCAAGTGCTAGTAATCCCAACAGGAACACCGGTCCTACTGGAACTCCTGCAGTGAAAACGGGAAACTACAAAGAGTTCATTAGCTGTCAACCTTTCTACTTTAATGGTACGGAAGGAGCAGTAGGTCTTATTCGCTGGTTTGAACGAACCGAATCAGTGTTCTCTCGTAGCAGATGTGCCGAAGAAAACAAAGTAACTTTTGCTACTGGTACTTTAACTGACGATGCCTTGTCCTGGTGGAATGCATATGCCCAGCCTATGGGAATAGAGCAAGCCAATCAAATCACCTGGACTGAGTTAAAAAGGCTTCTGACGAACAAGTATTGTCCCCGGACTGAGATCAGGAAGATGGAAGAAGAACTTTACAATCTGATTGTAAAGGGAAATGATCTTAAACCTTATGTTAGAAGATTCCAAGAATTAACGGTTCTATGTCCAAACATGGTGCCAAACAACGATAAACTCTTGGAAGCTTTTATCGGAGGTCTACCTCGAAGCATTGAAGGAAATGTTACTGCCTCTAAACCTCAAACTTTAGAGGAGGCCATTAACATAGCCCAAAGGCTAATGGATCAAGTAACTAAGCATGTTCCAATGCAGGTATCAAACGACAACAAAAGAAAGTTTGACGACAGAAGAACTTTCAACAACAATTCCCGCAGCAACTATCGCAACACCAACAATCGTTACAATAATCATCGAAACAACTACACAACTTTACAAGATTTACAAAATATTTACAAGGTATGATATGGATGCAACAAGATTGCAATATGGATTTTGGGTGTATTACTTCTTCATTAGATGATGGAAGTATTCTTCTTGCACTTGAGGAATTGAGTTTGGATCACTTAGAAACAAAGCGATCACTTGGAAACAAAGCTTTATGATTAAATGATCAAAGGATTTAGAGAGATGTGTGGGCTGTTTTAGAACAGAAATAATAAGTGCAAAAGGTAAGAAAAATGTTGGGGAATAGTATGGTATTTATAGGACAAGCTGGAGGAGCGGGGTCTATGGACGGTCCCCTTAAATAGGGTGTTGGCCCCTTTATAATTAAGGGGGCCGCCCATTTTCAGACGCTCCCCTTTTTGTCCTATTCAGGGGAGGTGTTTACTGGACTTTTTCTAGCCGTTTTAGGTTCGAAAATTTGAAATTCAAAATGTTTATTTTGAATAAAACATTTCTTTTAAATGTAGAAAATGTTTTGTGATGTTTATAAAAATGTTTACAATATTTTATAAAAGTTTGAGGTTGAATAAAAATTTCCTTTGATCATAAAATGCATTAAGCATTTATTTATTCATACCTTTAAGTGATGTAAATGTTGAAATGAGAATTTACTCCTAATTACTTGTTTACGTTTAATTTTACGTTGAACGTTTTTATATTTTATGATTATCAAAACGTAAAGATGTGAAAAAATATTATTAATGTTTTTAGGCATTATATTTTATCAACAATCTCCCCCTTTTTGATGATTACAAAATTTAAACTCATTAAATGTAAAATTATTTTTAAACAAGTATTTAGTGAGTTTCATGTCATTTCTCCCCCTTTTTTGTAGAATCAAAAAGGCATCGTCGAGGATTGCTAGTAAAATCGACGGAATAAATGCTCCCCCTTGATGTGTGCTCCCCCTCGTTCGAGGGCACCAAGGAATCGAGCTATGGTTTCTTGGCTACAAAATGGGTTAGAACAATACAAATATTTCTAGCATATAGCAAGGAAGAAAAATATGACATACAACCAACAATAATCATTCATTAAGATTAAAATAATGTGTAAAACACACTCATGCATACATAAGAAAATAACATGCTAACATACATGAAATTTAAACAACAAAAAGTCCTATAACTAGTAGAGCTGTTTATCTCAGGTTATTGAGCAATATACGGCACGGAGTGGCATGGACTCTGTAGGATCCCGTTTAACACTTCATAACACGAATCAATCACGGATCAAGAACTAGAAAGGAGAAAGAAGGAGAGTTGTTCTAGAGAGAGAAAGAAGAGAGAGATAGAGATGAGAGAATATGGAAAATGATATTATTTAGAAAATGAACAACTAACTCTTTTCTAAATAGAAAAGAGTTTATATATCCCATCGCGTTAA